>LOEQ01003276.1:90293-111332 GCA_001685075.1 Bramus lutescens | reverse complement strand
ATCCACTTAGCATCTGATTTGGAGAGGTCAAAATGTCAAATATTTTGAGAGCATTTTAGTACTTCCTATACATAGGACCATGTTTTAAAAACTCATACCAACAAAATAATGGGACAGGCCCTGATCCCACTGCTAGGATACTCACAAACACACCAAGCTCCACAGATCCATATATATGTAGAGGGCCTAAGTCAGTTCCATGTAGGCTCCCTAGCTATCATTACAGAGGCTGTGAGGTCCTGTGAGCCCAGGATAGTTGTTTCTGTCTGTTCCTCTGTAATGACATTGAACCACAGACTCTTGTAGTTCTTCCTTCCTCACTTCAACAGGATCCCTGGAGCTCAGATAAGTACTTGGCTGTGGATCTCTGCATTTATTTCCATCAGTTACTGGATGAAGCTTCTATGATGACAATTCAGGTAGTCATCAATCTGATCACAGGAGATGACCAGTTCAAGCACCTGCTCTGTTACTGTTTTTATATGGAATAGACTGAAAGAGAAAGAGTTCAAGTTCTTAAGTCTCTTGCTTTGAGGTCTCTATCTTCATGACATAGTTAACAACCAATGTCCCATTTCCAAACAGGATCACACTGAAGGTTACAGTGATTATATAGAGAGAAAATATAAAAATAATATATAGAATGATTATAAAGAACTTTATAGTCTATAAGAATAAAATACAAGTTTATACAGTGACATGATAAACTCAACATAAAGATAATCTGGTAAAATCCAGAGTCTTGGAGGACAATAACATTTTTATAAATTTATTTATTTCTTATTAATTTATAAATAAAATAAACTTTTATAAATTCCTAGTAATATAAGACTGTGACATTGTGAGTAATTTTATTATAACAGAAATAAGATTCTAGTTTTATATTAATGCAACATCTCACATTGTAGTTAATTTAAAATATGTAGATGCTCTTATCATAAGAAGTAACAGACCCATTTATACTTTTTATAACTATTTAAATCTTGCATCACATCCTCTTTCTGTAAATAATAATGATTCTATTTTAGAGCAAAGTTTGTTTTCTCCTTAATAAGTATCCATTTATCTTACAAGGGATGATATCATATACATAAAATCTTAGAAGTCAAGAAGTTGAAGCAGGAGGAGGCAAGCCTGGCTGTACTGTGAGTTACTTATAGTGAAACATTAGCTTCTTAATAGGAACTTGTCTCAAAATATGTTTATGTATTTTATAAAAATATATTCTATAAAAAGCATCTATTCAAAGCTGATCAACTATATGTGATTACTCCTGGAAGAGTTTTATTCATATACATTGAATACATATTTCATCTGTAGTACTTTTCTTTATCATAGTAAGCTTGGATGTATAAACCATATGTAATAAACAGTTTTTATAGTAGATTAAAAAAAACTCATAAATATATATCTTTTAACATATCATTTGAGACTTGCAAAAATGAATTATTTAGTAGTCTAAAACATGCAGCCTTAAAGTTTGAAAGAAATGAGTATTTCTGTATTTTACTCAGAAATGATCAAAACATGTTTGTTTGTTTATTTTTTGGTTTTATTTTATTTCATGAGACAAGATATCTCTGTGTATCACTAGCTGTCCTGGAACTTATTTTGTAGACCAGAATGGCCTTGAATTCACAGATACGCACCTTCCTCAGTTTCCTGAGTGCTGAGATTAAAGGTATGTACCACCATTGCCCAGCCATCAAAACATTTTATAAATAATAATACATTCAATTTTGCATAAGGTTTTGACTTATCCAAAGGTCTTACAACATACAATTTGTGATGAAATAAAGTTAATAGAATAATTATTTTATTTGGTTTCACAAAAAGTCTTAAATTTTCTCTTAAATATCTAGTAGGTATAAGGCTAGATCATCTAATAAATAGATTTGCATAATTTTAGGAATATTATCTTAAATTGAATAAAAATACATATTTATACTGTATGTATGCCTAGTAACTCAGAAAATAGCTCTTTTGATGTACAGTATTGAAGGTAATAACATTTCCTATGATTTAACCTATGTCTTTTAATTTTAAAAATATTTATATTATTTTTGTAATAATATTTTGGAGAATTTTAGCATATTTAATTTGTACAATTACTTTATTGGGTTTTGAGGCAATCAGAAGAAAGCTCCTTTATTGTTACTTCACTTTCTCACTTGATAATCTAACCCAAAGGTATATAAATAGCATGTTTAACACATACACATGTGATCAGATATGGATTTGTAGAGAGACACAATTAATTTGTTTATCTACAAGAAATTTTTGTCTTTCTTCACCATTTTTACTCTATAAAATATCAGCATTTTAGTTCTGATATATGGAATTAGTTGAAGTAACCAGCTCAATTGTTAACACAAAAACATCATTAACAATAAACTACTCCAGAAGAAGCTAAATATTTTCTTTGACATAGTTGGACTTTAACTAGAAACTTCTCTACAACCTTCATATTTCCAGAGATTCTATGCAGGTTACAGAGGGGAAAATGTCAAAAACAATTTTACCCAGCTATGAATCCTGTGACCTATGATAATGACATTCCAGGCCCAAAGTGCTTGCTAGTACAATAGTGGTATCACTGTTATAGTGTTAACAAACTGATCTCTGGTTGGATTTAATGATTACTCCAAAAAAGGGAAGTCATACATAGTACTGCACACCTTGTCAATGGTCCATGGCTGTTAAGTCTTGGGTCATACAGGAAACCTATTGTTATTTTGTTAAATGATCACTTTGCCTTCTAAAATACTTTTGTCTATTACTATGGATTAGTGTTGGCTCAAAGCTTCATCAGAGAATCTTTTTACAGCAGTGGTTAATGCATATTGGCTAAGGTGCTAAGATTATTGATGGTAGAATTCAGGGACATAAAGAGGACAGTTATGTTACCCTATCCAAAGTTCATGAAACATTTCAGAACAGGGGCTAGAAAGAATGTGAGAACTATAGGAGAGGGAGAGATGCAGAATAAAGATGTCTTCTGTATATGGCACAGACATTGCAACCATGAATTTATTGAACCTGGGTTTATCTTGTACAAGATTTGTCCCATAAACATATCATCATGGGTGAAAGATGGGCCCATGAATTCTAGCTTCCTGAGGCACTGCCAGCAATTTGCAGTTGTTTATTTTTATTATTAAGGACTTTGGGACTTTAAATGTTGTATTAGGTTGTATATAGTTATATTTATGGGAGATCTTGAAGATAACTAAAAAAGAGAAGTTATGGTTTAGTAGTGATTATTTGTGAGTCAAGTAGAAATGGGTTAGATTGTGTTGGTTAATTTTTGTCAACTTAACATAAACATTAGTCATATGGGAGACAGGGAATCTTAACTGAGAAAAAAACACCCAGAAATTGTTCATTCTTTAGAAAAGTCAAGGGTGGCATTTTCTTGATTATTCACTGATATGGGAGGGCCTGGCCCACTTTTTTCAGTCCTGCCAATAGGCATGTAGCCTTGGGTTGATCCATGTCAACTTAAAGAATCTCCCATAATTCTACACAAATGCAGCACATTTTAACTCATTTTGGTTCTCTTGCAAAATATACCCACTCTGCGCTGTTCTATACACAACAGTACATTAGATTTTTCTGTTCAAGGCAGTAAAAACACTGAAAACTAGTAAACTTACATATTTCCTACACTATCACAGATGGGTATTTATCATAAAAGGCCAATGACCAAACTTCTTAGTTCTTGATTATCTATCAGACTATTATATATTTCCCTTGAATCACAAAAAGCAATGTGACAACTGGAAACAGAAACAGATTTAGTCATAGAGAAATAAAACTAAGCGACAAAAGACTCTTCTCTGACCAAGATTGATACCAACACAGTTCTGTGAGTATAAGCATATGTTGTGGTTTGAATAAGGATGCCCCCCAATTGTCTCATATATTTGAGTGCTTGGTTATCAGAGAGTGCCTATACTCTACAGGGATTAGGAGATCGGTCCTTAATTAGAGTAGGTATGGCCAGGTTGGGGGAAGTGTGTCAATGGGGGTGGGCTTTGGGGTTCCAAAAGATCAAGTCAGTCCCAGTGTTTCTTTTCCTGCTGACTTTGGATCTGGATGTAGAATTCTCAAGCTACTTCTCCAGCACCATTTTTGCCTCTGTACTGCCATGTTTCTCACTATGATGACAATGGACCAAACCTATGAAACTGTAAGCAGACCCCAGTTGAACTCTTTCCTTTATAAGAGTTGCCACTTACTAAGACAATATAAATATTTAGAAGGCACTTGACAATATGACCATTTATCAAAATAATGATTACAGGCTCTACACTAAGACCTAAAACCTCTGTAATTATGTGTTTTTGAACAGAATTATAATATCAGGCATACTATTCTTTCATGTGAAAAAGGTCTCAAATCTAATCAGAAATCCATTGGTTCCTGAATAATAGTCATGTGACTATTGTGCCAGTAGCACATCTTGGCTGGGAGGTTGGTATTGTATTATGCAGGTTCCATCGTGGGTAAAGACCGTTCAAATCTTTTCCTGTAGCAGACCCATAGCATGTTCAAGAACTATGGAAGTTGGCCACCAGAAAGGCAGTTTCCTAGTCAAGTCAAAATTGATTTCTCTATGTTCTGTAACCAATGAGTATGATGTCTTCAGCAATAGCATCTTATCTATTAGGTATGGTAGATAACCAAGGGCAATGGCAATAACCTGTATTGGTTTTGAGCCTTCTGAGTCCTCGCTGACCAAACTCATAGAGAATTATCCCATGTCTTTTACATTGCAATTTTCATTTAATGACACATATATCCCGGGAGGAACACTTTCTATCCAGGCAGAATAACACACTTTGTTCTGGGATATTTTTGATTGTTCTTAAGTTGTATTTTGAAATTACCTTGCTATCTAGTGACTAGTCATAATTTTTTTGATATCTTTAGTTTTAGATAATGCACTGCCTTGATTCACACATCTTTTAGATTGCCTTTATTAGTGCTATGGGAATAAAGATAGACACACACACAGAAAATCTGGAATCAGATGGGCTTGTGGTCCCTATCTGCAGCTCAGAAGGTCAGCATATTTAATATATACAGCATTGACAAGAAGAAGGAGGGATAGGAAGCAGTCTCAGGCTGCAGGCATCCTAGATTTGGAAGCTACAGTTGATTATTTCTGTACACACAATCAACATCTGTACTCAGACCAGGAGAAGGAGTTGTGATTTCTCTGAACCTGACCAAGAGAAGGACTTGTAATTCTCATTTAATTGGGGCACTGGAGTTCTTGGCATGGTCATATTGTGTCAATAATAAACACTCACTCAGGTTTTCATCTGTTCCTAACGATCCAAACACTACCTTCTCTTCTTTCTCATACCCATTCCCCTATCATTATTTAATTATTTGTACTCAGAATTCCTTTATCTTTTTCCTTTTCCCACATCTTCTATTAGCACTCAGCTTATTTCAACTTGGGCCATGAGATAGTAAGCTTCACACAGCTCTAGATTTCCAGAAACTCAGTGTGTATATCAGGCTGGCCTTGAAGTCACAGAGGTCTGCCTGGCTGTCTATACCTCCTGAGTGTTGTATTAAAGGTATGTGCCATCATACCCAGACTTCCTTTTGGCATTCTTGAAAAGTCCAAGTCAAAGCCTGAGGAAAGGGTATTCAAATTTAGAGCTTACTTTTTCTTCAGATTCTCAAATTTTGGTATTCTCTATTCTATATGTTCAATGAGATCTTAAACATTTTAGGAGTCAGATGCTCCTATAGCACTAAATAATATAGCCAATGTCATCATAGAAAATAATACTTGTTATGCCATTGCCCCATATATTCCTAAAAAGAATTGACAATGTCCCAGGGTATTCAGCAAGATAAACTAGCACTAAGTTATGGATGATAAACTTAGTCTTTCCTTTGCAAACAGTTTTTTTTTCAGCTTCTTCGTGAACACAAGGATGAACAGGTCTAAGTATGTATGTCATAAGTTGTTACAATCAGTGAGCAAATTTTGCCCCGTTATTCTTCAAGTTCTAATTTTAATTAAATCTATGTTCTCGTTAGTTTATATATATAATCCATGAGTGGATTCCAAGCCTTGCACCTGAATATGGAGGCCATCTCTGACCTTGTGTCTTTTCATCTCTTTTTTATTCACTGCTTTCAGCCATATTGACCTGAACATGCCAAGCTCTTCCCAGATTTTGTGTGTGTAATACTTTCTGACTGGGGTATTGTCAGGGCTTGGCTGCCCTTTCTCATCCTTCCACATTCTGATCAAATATCCTATCTTTGGAGTGGCCTTTCCTGGCAGCTCTAGCTAAAACAGCCCCTGTCTGTGCTTGCCCTCCTTTGGCACTTATTTATTTATTTTGCAAGGAATTTGGCACAATTATAGAAGCAGAACTGTATGTTATATTAGCTTGTTATCAAGTGGTAGGCAATCAAATATAAAGGTATATTAACTAATAAGGAAAAATAATAGCTACCTTTTGTTGTGCTCTTAATACTCACTGTAAGGCAGTTACCATAACTTCACTTCATTTAATTTTCACCTCATTAGAATTAGAATCACTTAATATCCCTGCCTTACCAAATAAGTACTTAAGGTTTAAGGGATACTTCTGGATACCTGCCCAAGGTCACATAGCTCTTAAGTAGCAAAACCCAAATCCAGTAACTATCAGTGCCCATTCCTCATAATAGTCAAATACTTAATACTCAGGATGCCTGTATAGTAGACTTAAATTGACTTTAGCAAAGTAGACTGCCTTCCCTCTGACACAGATTTAGGAATAGAGGAAACATCTCAGAAATTCTGAATAAAGTACTCATATAGAGAGAGGCAGGGATATGATCTGTTAAAAGAAGGATTAGAGGGCCTAAATGGTGCCCAAGGGTCCTTATTATCTGCTGAAATGTCTCCGAAGATGGTTGATCTTTTTCAGGATTTCTGTCCTCCCCTCATTGTATTGATAGAGATCAGACATTTTACACATAGAATCTGATCCAGAGTAACCTATCTTCAAATATTGTCTCATTCAGTGTGCAGCTTCAAATGTTAAGTTAGTGCTCCCTGAATCATATTCACTGACTGTCACATAGATGTTACGCCAGCATTTACTTCATGAATTGGGAGAAATTTCTTTGAGTCACTAACTCCTATGAAATACACATGGTACAAGCGTACTAGTATTTGCCTTCTGAACATTTTCTCTTTGAGATTCACATCATCCCAGTGAAGTTGTACTGTTATCTTTATTGATGCAAAGATTAAAGCTTAATGAAATGAAGTGACTTCACCTGTACTTACAGATGGCAAGGCTGAGTTCAAATCTGTAAGTCTGGCTTCAGAGCTAGGAACATAGAAACATCCTAATATGGCATATAAAATGCTTATCATTGAAATGGGCACACAATGAAGATCAGACTCAACAGCTACTGTTGCTGTGATTGTTATTACTGTAATCATTTCCTCTTCTTTCTGATGCCCAAGGCATTATGGTCTTCTTATGGATCACTTGTGTTTATTTTTGTTTCATACTATTCTTTACTAAAGATGTTTCCACTATAGAATACTGTTCTCTCTAACACAATTACATAATTTTTAAAGGCAGCATCCATCCGACCCTTGAAGCCCAGGGTAGAACTATGTCCTTAGGAAGTACATAGTGATTCAGACTTTGGGTTGTTCTGAGCATCTTGACATGACTCAGACTGCAATTTCATCATATGACTATGAGACATACATCACTGTTCTTTAGTTTTCTAGAAGTCAATGACCTTTGAGAATGTGTCGATGGCTTTCACTGCAAGGAACTAGCCTAAAAAACATATACCTGTGGGTGATTCCAGAGACACAGTTTCTTTTTAGTTGGATCTTCCCCTTTCTTCACATAAGGAAACAGTATCTGCTACTCATTCTGCTTTTAGTCCATGAGGGAAGGGGGTTCTGTCTTTCCTCCTCCTTACAACTTCCACCTTATTAAAATTTTCTACTCTAAGCAGTTTAAGCTCTCACACCCCTCTACATTTTTTTAAATTAATCACTCTCTTAATTATGGACACCACTATTTAAAGCACCCTCCCGAAAGTCCATATTCATCTTTGCCTCTCACTCTAGTGCCTATTCTATGCTAGTGTCGATCTGAGATTCTTAGTCTAGATTCCGTGCAAGGAAGAATGACAGCTCCAACCTGTTTGCGTAGGAGGTCCCACCTTGTTCAGTCAGCAAAGGCATTGTTAAGCTCTTACCAAGAAGGAAAATGATTTGGGTATGTACCTAGGAGGTTTTTCCTTTGTCAGATAATACATACTGGCAAAAAAAGAAAGATCTCGTTAAAGATTACTTTTGAATCCCAGATGCACAATGCTGTCTTAATTTCTAAGGAATGGATGGATTCTTCTTTGGGGCTCTGGGATATGACTATGTAGGATCATTTGAGATGAGTCATCTCAGAAACACCTCCCTTATCTTTCTCTTCTGCAACCATATATTTAATATCTTAATAGTATCTGTGTTAAACTCTTCTATGGCTTCTAGTTCCAGTTTTCCAAACATTATTAATCCCTAGAACATGTAAACTCTATTTTATTTAATAATTTGTATCTTCCTTTAACACGTGTTTTCTCAAGGTCTTGGGGAATGCTGGCCAAGATTATATAGGCTTGTCACTTTTCATTCAATTGTGACAAATTATTAGGTTGATACTTGTCTTTTATAATTTCACTCTTATATTTTTCTCTCATATTCTTATTCTCTTTACCATAGACATGGGAAACACTGTATCCTTTAATATTTTAAACCTCTATTTAATGTTCATCTCCCTTTATCCGCAGTCATTAATAACATAAAACTCCTTTCAGTCTTTACTTAACTTTTTGGCTCCTTCTTGCTTCTCCTCATTCCTGTTAATATCACCTTCAGAATTTACATAGGTGAACAAACTGAAGTTCTATCATCTCAGTTACTTGCAGTGCTTTAGTTTTTAATTTTATGTAAACTTTATTATGAAAATCTGCAATAAATGGGTGTATGCATGGTTTCAATGCTGATTGTTTGGCACTGGACAGCCAGCCAGTTGATGCATGCTTCCCTAGGAAAGACTACCTCTCTTATTCTCAGTTTTTCTTAGTTGCCTATAGTTCTATGTATGGGGTTGAGGTCTTTTGCGCTTTTCCCTGTCCAGTTTGGCATGTCTATTGGTGTCCTCCTTATCTAGTTCGTGTTTGGGCAGTCGTGTTGTGGGGACTTTATGGGTATAGCTTCTGATGTTACTAGGAAACACAATATTAGAGCAAACTACCTGACCTCTGGTTCTTACAATTTTTCCATCCTCTCTTCCTCAGTGGTCTCTGAGCCTTTCAGCAATTTAAAAAAATATATATATATACGTTATTGAGAATTCTAAGGATTTTACCTATGTTTCTGATCTTATGGCTATTTGATGCCTTAATATAAAAATTAAATTATCTTAATTTTCTTGTTGCTCTAATGTTCAATTACTCCTCAAGCTCAGCAATGGTAGTGGAATATTCCTAATTTTCAACAAAACATAAGGAAATAAGTATTTCCAGTACCTGTTGACTATGGACAGTTTTGTTCTTCTCCTTAAAGAAAATGTGAAAAAGTTATTTTAAGAGAATTTGATTATTACTTAATTTCTTCATTAATTCTCTTCAACTCTATTCACAATAAATATTTCACAACATTTTACGAATAATTCACAACAATGTTTTATGAGGAACAAATTTTCCATATGCTCTTCTAGTTATACTATTTATTATCTATAGTCACAAATTTTATAAAGTTTTTCCAGTTTCGTTAAATTATGACAGTTTTCCAAAACTAAAGTAACTGGGATCTAGAACCAAAGAAACTTATTTTTTGATGTTTTCTCCTCCCCTTCTTATAGATTCCTCAGTAATGGCTGGCCACAACAAAAGATGTTTATCAATCACCAGACATTCTCTCTTTCTCTCTCTTATCTTTAATTTTTATTTATTTATTTTTTTTTTGGTTTTTGAAGACAGGGTTTTTCTGTAAATCTTTGGAACCTCCCTGGAACTTGCTTTATAGAACAGGCTGGAATCAAATTCACTGAAATCCATCTGCCTCTGCCTCCTGAGTGCTGGGATTAACACCACCAAACCCTACCAGACATTCTTTATCTCATCATATATTCTCCTCCTAGCTACTCCCAAACAATTACAAACCATGAGAAAAAAATCAGTTCACTTCTTTCTTCTCCTTTTCAGTCTTACAAATATCCCAGGTTGTAAACCAACAATGGCCTTGTTCATTCTTAGGTGAAAGACTCCTTCTCCACAGGTCCTTTCCTCAGATAAAATCTATACCGCCATTGAGTCATTTGCCCACTGTCTTTTTAGAGACTTTATATAAAATCAAGTAAATACTTTTCACTTATATAAGTATAAGTTCCTCTTTGTACTTTCTCTGCTTCCCATAAATTGTTTTTATTCATTTTTTCAATATTCAACTTTTTAAATTTCTCACTTTAATTATTTCTTTGAACATTTTAGTGGTGTAGTGCTTAGTTTTACATGTGTGTGAATTTCTCATATTTCCTTCTGTCATTAAGGTCTAATTTAATTCCACTATTCTACATGAAAATAATTTCTAATGGCATATTTTATCATTCTCAGAAAGATACAATATTTCTGTCTGGTAATAGTGGACAGAGAGACCATTCTCTTTGACATACCTGAATAAAGTATAACTTTTGTCAGACTCGAATGAAGGAGAAGGGAGTATTTGTGGTTCAAGTGCCACAGATTGTCAATAATTTTTCTAAGTTTTATCATAATTTAATTGAGTTTGTTGAAGAAATGTGCATTCATGACTATGACATTTTATAGAGGCTTTAAATGGTTCTGCATATAAGGCATTTTTTGCATGTTATGGTCACTTCTCTTGGAAACTGGTTCATTTTGCTTCATTAATTCAGGAGTTGAATATCCCTTTTATGTGTGAATAAACTTTTATTAGGAAGATGACACTTTCTTTACAGAAGACTTCGTAACAACTCTAATTTTACAAGGCAACCTTCTTCATTTTGGAATAAAAATACCTGATTTTACTAAGAGTAAGGAAGTTTATATTTATTTTCCTAGAATTCTGTAGACAAAAGAATGAACCATCTAAATTTTACTCGACCAAACTAAATTTAATAGCAAACATCTTGGGTTATACACAACTGCTTTAAATAATTTCATTATAATTATCTTAAGGTACACTTTTGGAATAAAATCTCTCTCAATTGGAAAATAATTGCAGCTATTGTGCTTATTAATCCTTGAAATTTTTCTTTGTTTTATTTCTGTTGCTCTGATAAAATACTCCGAACAATGCAATTTTGGGCGGGGTTTATTTTTCTTCTATGTTCCAGGTTATGACTCATCATTTTACTTACTGATTCAATATTCTATTAAATAGATAATCAAAACTAGTCATCATAGGGCTGGAGAGATGGCACAGAGTTAAGAACACTGACTGATTTCCAGAGGACCTGGGCTTGATTTACAGCACCCATATGATAGCTCACCTCTCTAAGTCCAGTACCAGGGGATAAGGCACAGGCATGCATATGGTACATTGACATACCTACCATATACATATAATAATAAAAGTATTGTAAAAAAATCAGAACTGTAATCATCACACTAATCCATTTAAAATACAGTCTTATGCCCCATCCCCAAAACAACCTCAATAAGTTTAAAAGAGCACTTTTTCTAACTTTGGATATCATCTTTGACTGATTAGTAGCCTATTATTTGCTGAGAACATTGAGATTGTTATTGAAATTTTATCATTAGTAGCATCTTTAAGAGAACTAAATGTGGCAGAACAATAGTTAAAGATATTTAAATGTCAGAGCCCCAGTAAAGAAACCAATGGGAAGATGGAGAACAAGGCTACATTAGTTTCAGGCTCAATATATTTACCTGTAAATAGTACATGACACCTATCAGGAGATATGCTGATGGGTCCACCATCTTGTATAGTTAAATGTACACAGAAAACAATAGAGATATATTTTCTTTTCCATCCATAAAATTTATAAGTAGGTTATATCCCATCTGAGATTATAATGACTTGATAATACCTTCATTCTCCAAGCTAAGCTCTTCATAGACAAAATAAATTGAATAAAAAATCCAAAAATTAGAGTATATTTTAAGCATTGCTCTGGGCTATGTAACCATTAATATGTTGCTAATAAATACAATGTAATGCTTTTGTATGTGTTTCCCTGGATACTCAATAAAGAGCTAGAATGCATTATGATTGTTTAATAATAATTTTATTTAGTTATAAACTTTTATTCTTATGTAAGATACTTTGTTTTATTGAATTCAGCATTAAAAAGTAAAAGGAAGGCATGAAAGACAGCTCAGTATGTAAAGTGTTTAACATGCAAGTATGAGAACATGAGTTTAGAACTTCAGCACTCACATAAAAAGCCAGAGAGTGAAAGTTGCCTACATCTATAGTACTGGGCAATGGAGACAGATAAATCTTAGGGGCTTATTAACAAAGTGCTTTGTCAAGTTGATAAGCTCCAGGTTCATTGAGAGACTTTATGCTAGAAGGAAAAAGAGATAATGTGGAATAAGATAAAAAAAGGGATCAGTTGCATGTCTCTGGTATCCACACATTTATACCTTGATGGGAATATCCACATGCATGAAGGTGGTGTACAAACACAGACACACCTCTGTGAGTATATATGTTTTTTATGATTTTTCTTTTTCTTCTCTACTTGTATTTCCTTTGTTTTACTCTGGTTTGTTTGTTATTTTATTGGCTAGCCTATTTGTTTTATAGAGAAGGAGAAAAAGAGGGCATGGAGGTAGATGGGGGAAGGATAGGGAAGATCTGGGGGGATTTGGGGGAGGAGAAAACATGATTAGAATATACAGTAGGACAAAATTCTTTTCAAGAAAAGAAAGAGCAAGCACACACACACACTAAGTAAATAAATAATAAGAGGAAGAGGATCTATATAAATGTATCATGACAAAAGACAGTAACTGTAGGTGAATATGATCAAAGTTCACTTTATATGCAGATGAATGTCATAATAATTTCATTATTGTTCATAATTAACATATGCTACTAAAATATGGTGCTAACAAAATGTTACAGAGGTGAAGAGCATTATATGATCTTTGAAAGGACTTAGGTTCAGCTCTCAGCACCCACATAATGGCTCAAAACATTCTGTAACTCTAGTCCCAGGGGATCTGATATTCTTTTATGTCTTTGGTCACAACAGTTTTGCACTGGGTACACAGACATGCATTTAGGCAAAAATTCCCATATTTTAAATATTAAAGTAATTTGAAAATATCACTAAGTTATCTAATTAATTATGCTATAAAGTGAGATTCAAAGAACCTGTGTTTTGAATGACGATTTTATATTTTGTTTGCTAGCCTGCCTTATTAGTCATTGTGTACTCAACCAGTGAATTATGTATTGACTGTCTTCCATAAATAGAACATTTCCTCTATTTCTACTATTTCAATAAAATATTATTAACTTTTACAAGTATAGTTTCTGTTCTGATATCGTTCTAGCAATCTGTGAAATGATTTCATAGTTTAATATAACCTCAAGTATTTATGAGGAATATTACTCCTGAGACATAGAATACTTAAGAAAATATTTGTTCATTCAAACTTCCATTAAACACATATGTGTTTGAGCACACATACACATGTGTTTGTGTATGCATATGTGTGTGTGTTTATTTGTGGAATATGTAGATAATTTCTGATACTTAGCACTTTGCAAGTGGGAAATATTTTGACATACATCAATTTTAGAATAATTGGGAAGAGCCAAGAATTTATATGCAATATGTATCGATCTAGAAAGGGCAAGATTTTCTAGCAGAAGGCAGGTTTCTTTTGGACAGTGAGGGTTGACAGCTGTGCATAACCTCTACTAACTCCAGGTATCTTGCTGTGTCTCCTTTTATCAGGCACATTGCTGTGCCAAGCTGTTTTCTGTGAAACAGGAATCTTCCCTTTTTGTAATAAACACCTCAGTCTTCAAACAATCAGTAACATTATTTGTATACATTGAATTATCTCATAGCAATGACTGAAATTGCTAGACAGAATTGAAGTAGAATGTGTAAATCACCTATTGAAATGACAAAAACACCTTAAAATTAAATAACATAAACTTACCTGAAGATAAAATTTAAAGTATCTGACATTTAATTGATGCAGACGGTTTTTCAAAGTGATAATATGTAGTGTTACTATACCCTCCAAATAACCTTGGAGCAGAAAATGTCCTATTTTCTCTACCTAAACCCAGTAGTCTAATGTTTTTCTGCTGTTCCTGAGGTTGCATTACTTGTTTCATATCTTCTAGAGAATGCCCATATAAGACACTCAAACAGTTAGGAATTTATTAATAAAGCAAACAGACTCTCAATGTCAACAATGCTCTGAAATCAGGGGAAAAAGTAAAACAACCCTGATATTTAGTTGGCTTATTACTTTTCTTTGTGAGGTAGAAATTATTCATGTGGATAATAAAGCAAAGGAGTCTATGTAATTGGTATTCTTTCTTTCAATAGGGATTTGGTTATATTTTATGTTTTGTGACACTGACTTAGGGAAGCCCATACTGTGGTTCTTTTACTTGAATGTACTAAGGCACCACACATTTAAATGCAGATTCTGGGAATCATGTCCTAAATTCTGATCTCAGGTGTTGGTAATATGATTCCTTTCCCAAGCATTTTGGGTGATTAGCATACCACATATGTATACTACACTTTCATTTTCAGAAATATTTATCTGAATAGTTTTTCTAGAGCTAGAAAAGAATGATGTGATTGTACTAATAGCTCTTATATGGTTAAAAATACAGAGAAATTCTAGGTAATATTAGACAGAATTTATTTAAAATGTAGTTGAATTTATAAGAAAGAAGGAAGAATTCTTGGTCCAAAAACTGAGATACCATAAGAAACTTCCATGTAAACAGTTCCACTTAATTGTTGTATTTAACTCTATTCCTACCACAAATATTCAAGGTGAAACTATTACAAATTTACATGTCAGTTGAAGATAGCATAGTAAAACTGAGATGTGCAGACATGTAATAACTTACAACTAAAATATGCGATAAAATATTAAAAAAATTAGAGGCTTTACTAATATCTGTATGTGCTTGTGTGTATGTGAGTATATATGTGACATGATACATATGTGGAATTCAGTTCTCTCCTTGCACCATATGAGTTGTGTGCATCAAATGTGGGTTGTTAAGTTTGACACTAAATATCTTTACTGTCAGAGGCATCTTGTCAGTCTAATCTAATTTTATATCCATAGATGAACCTAAGAAGTATACTACCAAGTCAGTACTCCTAACTATAACTAAATTCTTAGGTAACCATAAGCCTCCCATGTCCACTGTTTAGAATAAAAAGTGCATATTATCTGTATATGATTTGACCATTGTATCTTTATCAGATGTCACATCCTTTACTGAATCAGAGTTATGGTCTAAATTCTGCATTTCAGAACCTGGAAACACAGACTTTCTCTTGTTTAAACCATCTAGGCTGTTATATTTTGCTACAGTAGCCTTTGCAGATAATCAATCTGTGCGTGGTATCTATTATTTCACTTTCTCCTTCGAATGGCTTATACAACCTCTCCTGAATTGAGCATGCATATTGTTTAATTGTCTGAGCTGCCTATAAAATTTAGAATTCCCAATTCTACATCACACCACCTTACTTATTCTATTACATTGCAGTAAGTGCTGTGATGCTCTGTTTTTATTGTCAACTTAACACAAGATAATGTCACACAGGAAAAGAAAACTATAATTGAGGTATTTTCTCAATGAGATTGGCCTATAAGCATGTCTGTGAGGATAGTCTCATGATTGCTAATTGATGTGGGAAACCCCAGTTCACTTGGCCTTATACATCCCTAGGATATTAGGTCTAGGATATATTAGAAGGCTGAGAATGAATCAGAGAGAAAGCAAGAAAGTAAGCATTTTTCCCCATTGTTTCCACTATAAACATCTTACCCTGTCTTGGAAGGATTTGACAGTTCTTTTCTTTGTGCGTCCTGTTTTTCCATTACAGATACCATGTACTTTGTCAGTGGTTGAGGTATGGGCAGTTCAGGCCAATTGGGCCAAGAAGAAAGTAAACCTCAAGTGGAGTGTGTTTGGTGTTCAACATTCTCTCAGGAATAGATTGGTGCTGTCAGGAGCAATCATGTCTCATGTCAACAGAACCCTAAGTTATTTAAATGCCATATTCTACAGATCCTTGAAGTGGTTGAAGATTATCTATCTAGGCAGAATACAATCTCTATATATCTAAAGAACCTAATTAATCTGACTACGTATAACAAGCATGGACAATTATTGATCTATAATATTTAATACCTATACAGTATATATAAGTATAACTTAAAAACTAAGACTTCATGTCAGAATACTAAATAATCTGTAAACAAGTGTGCAGCAAATTAGGACAATGACCTCAAAATGTAAACAATGTATAAGTATCTTGATCAGAGGTAAGAATAATATATAATGTAATATGAAAATATAGCCTAAAAGTTGAATCAATATACAAAACGTCCTAAACAGAGGTATAAACGTGCATGCAATCTGACAGAAAAACTTTCGTATCCACATGTTTATAACATTTGTCTTTATTTATATTAAACTTGAAGTATCATTATACAAAAAACTATACCAATATAAATTATCCATAAATAATACCTCACAAGTATTCACTCTATTACCCACTATTATTACCCCCACTTTTGGAACAAACAGTTTACACCCCAGCCCTCTACCTGATACAAGCACTAATCCAACAACCCCTAAATGGTGTTCCCAACCCTGAGGACAAACTTTTTTGGGACGGGGGAGTCATCCTCTAGAATTACTTCCCGCAGACATGGGGGCGATGTTTTCTTTATGGGACCCTGCAAAAGTAAAGTGATGGCTAAGTTTTGAGATTACTGTCTAGCATAGTTGCAAACGATTTCTAAGCAGTTGGTAGGGTTTTTCCCAATGTTCTCATTTGGAATTCTGGCCAGAATGTCATGAGAAGGTACACCATGTCAGCAGCTGGTACGGTTTTTACCCAGAATCGCATCGTGATAGTCGTAGTACTACAGTAGTCAAGCAGGTGGAGTTGTTGTTGTTGGGTCCCATCTTCTTCCTGGAAACTTCAAAGATTACTGCAGGAAAAGGATCATACATTCAATAAAGAATGTGATATAGACAAAATAGACATGGAGAAAGTATTTTTTTTTTTACTTTTCTTTCATCTGTCCCATACCAGATGGCTCCTGATATGAGACAGAAACTCTGAATGTTTCTTTTAACAACATGTTTGGATTTAGAGAAGTACAGAGCCATTGTCCATTGTCCTAATCCAAAGCCAGCTCTTTATATTTATAAATACATATTTTTAAATGTATATGTATTAATCACCTGACTTTATAAATCATATTCCTTTTTTTGATGATGATTATTGGATAGTTATTTTTCCTTCTGTTGTCATCCAAGCATCCAGGGTCTCTTGAATTTTTTAAAAAATGTTTATTTTTCTGTAAAGATAAGAGCAGATCCCTGCCCTAACCCTGTATAGTTTCCTTACCACCTATATTGTTGTCACCATTGTGGATAAGCTGTCATTTCTCTTTTTTAAAGGGTTTCTCCTTTTTAAAGCAAATCTTTATTAATTTTGATGGTATCCATAGTTTTTCTTCTCCTGTGGAAACAAGGGCAAAACCCCTTCCCCCAGGAGTGTAGCACATCTCCTGGTTTTCATTGTGAGGTCAACACATCCTTGAAATGCATTGTTTGATTCAATTCAGAAGATTTCTTCATTATCCAATGTCTCTTTGTTGCTGTTTTTTTTCTCATTAATGTTTAAGGAAATTCAGGGTTAATAAAGCATTATGCAATATATTTCTGGGGGTATTTTCCATCCCTTTTTGTTTGTTTAGCATATCCTTTATAGTTCAACTTGACCTTTCTATAACTTCCTGAACTGTAGGATTATTTGGTAAACCTGTAATATGCTTTATATTATAATAAGCAAAAAAACCGTTTTATTTTCTTAGATACATATGTTGTACCATTGTCTGTTTTTATTTGTGTAGGGATGGCCATAACTTTTAATAAATGAGTAATTACTGAGTCAGCCTTTTTGAACTCAAGGGAATTACCCATAAAAAACCTGAATACGTGTCTATGGTGTGGTGCATATATTTTAATTTATCAAATTCCATAAAGTGGAACAGATCCATTTGCCAGATCTCATTCCTTGAGTACCCTTTGGGTTACTCCCTTCAGGCAATGGTGTTTGGTTATAGAAAGAGCAAGTAGGACATCTCTTCATATTCTCCTTAGCTCCAAGTGAAAGCATATTTGACCCATATGCTTAAATTAACCAGACCAGCTCAAAACAACAGATAATTTAATAATTGAAAATGGGGAAACTCACACAACTGCAGTAAAAGTTCAGATGTCCAAAACGGGTCTGGCGAACACCACGCGAAGAGAACGAGCACACCTGGATTCCCAGGTTTTCTTCCCTGGTCCCAGGTGGCTACACCCTAGCCAAATGTGTTTGGTTGAGCTTCCCCATCAATTATAATTGTACTCTGCTACATAACAAGTAAGGGCAAACTTTGTATTTTAAACAACATACAGTTATTATTGAACCATTAGTGTGGGTATGGCTAAGCTGTGTTATCTGTTTCAGTTTCTCACAAAGCTGCAATTACAATGTTGGCAAGGTCTTTCTTTGGAGACATCATAAGGAACAGATTTACTTTCAATCTCATTCATGTGTCTGTAGAACCCATTTTCTTGCCATTTTAGTATTGAAGACTGCAGACTCCTTATTGGCTATCAGTTTGAAGTGTCCGCTACATTTTTGAGCCACTTTACAGAGCCTTAGTCCTTAGGTTTACTCAATATCACTACTAACTTCATCAAAAAGAGTATCTGTAAAGAAGGAATTGTAGATAAAAGTATTATATAGTGCAAAATAGTCATGGGATATATGCTTTCTAACCTTAGCTATATACTCTAGTTGATTTCTGCTGCTGTAATAAACACCACAACCAAAAGCAGCTTGAGGAAAAAAAGAGCTTATTTTGACCTACAGCACATAGTCCATCACTAAAAAAGTCAAGATGAAAGCTCAATAAGAACCAAAGTAGGTATCTTAGAAGAACTCTTCTTAATGCCTTGCTTCCTTTGGTTTGCTCAGCTTTCATTCGTACACAGTCTTGACCCACCTGCGTAGAGATGGTACCACTCAGACTAGGCTGGGATCTCTCACAATGGTCACTAATAAAGATGATTCTATGCAGATATATACACATGTCAATTTGACATAGGCAGTTTCTAAATTGAGGTTCCCTCTTCCCACATGACTCTGGTTTATGTGAAGTTGACAGTTAAAACAACTGGTATACTGTATAATATATTCATAGGATTGATACCTCTTGGACTTTCCAAAAAAAAAAACAAGTTAGAATACAATTATAAATCCTGTATCCAGTCTGAAGAAATTGGAAAACTTCATGAATATCAGGAGGTAGATGTCAATAAAGGGTACATTAAGATATATTTAACATATTCATTTTGTCAGGGTTATTTTTACATAAGAGATCTTTATACTCCTCTGCATAGGAACAGTGCACCATTCATCCCTACACAATCAGTCATCCATTTTATTTCAGGTCTGTGAATGGTGTTGCAATATTTAGTCATAAATTCAAATATTCAGCAATTCAGCTTCTCTATCAGAAAGAACCCCATAAATTTTGTGAAACATATATATCTTCCTAATTTTCCAGGCTTGTGCAACCTCCTTGCTGCAAATTGGAATTTTTAGTTTCCTAGAGGAGATTAAAAAGGAGATAATTGGCATATATATCTCTTTTTCAGTGTTTTCTTTTTTAAGCCCTCTTGAATTTTTCCTTATCTCAATATTTTGCAACTCCAATATGGATTTGCCAGTTCAAACATCATTTGAAACTCTATATTAGGTATTTCAAATGAAGGACACCCAGTTCATGCTATAATTGACAGAGTTTTTACAGAGTATCTGGGAAAAGGAAATCAATTTTTATAACATTTTAAGTAATATGTTCAATTGTATAAGTGCCATTTTCAGTAAAGTCTTTATGTTCTTAACAAAAGAATAAATTGTATATTTTACAAGTATAATAATGCAGCCTCTCATGTAATCTTTCCTTATAATCATCTAGTCTCAAATAGTATCCATGTATTTCAAATGCTTTTAATTTTAGTTTATTAGTAAATGGCCTAGTAATAACTACTTGTTTATTTTAAAATAAGAGAAGTATCACTGAATTTCCTAAATTACATTTACAATGAAAGATGTTTTATACCAGTGTTTTAGATCTTGACAAATGAGGCAAGATATTCATTAGTTTAATGTTTCTACCCCTATTGTGACAGAAATACATAGTATCACAGCATAATTAATGTGAAATTATTCAACAAAGTAGAGAAAATTCAATAAGCACTACCTACAAGTTGTAATTCTTTAGCATGTCTTCATAATTCTTCAGCTGAAAATTACATGAGAGATTATGAAAAACTTGATGTATTTTCCATTATCGTCCCTTACTTGTTTTAACTTTTCTTCAAGAAAAAGGGTAAAAATTAACATATGAATTCTTAGCCCCCCATTAATCTTCAGACAAAATGATATAGACCATGGAGATGTCAAAATAATAATTATTGTCATCAGTAAATACCTTATTGTAACAGAGATTAGAGATCAGAGGATAAACGATAAAACAACATAGTGAAGGCAATGTCATATCCTTCTCTCATTAGGATCGAGTGTATGTAAAACATAAAAAGTAGCCTGATGAATTTTATTTATTTATTTTATATTATTGTTATTAAAAATTTCCACCTCCTCCCCTTCTCCCAATTCCATCCCCTGC
>LOEQ01003276.1:30257-50368 GCA_001685075.1 Bramus lutescens | reverse complement strand
GCCAGGCAGTACTTAAATGAATACAATTTGTGTGTTGTTATTTCAGGGTATAAGGTAGCCATGTGGGAAAGGGGCGGGATGAAAAGCCTGCCTGCAGCTCCATTTCACTACAATCAGAGGAGTTTTATTTCACTTTTTGTTTAAATATTTCTTATAATAAGGTAGAATACTAAGATGTATAACTACTAATTATTTCCCCAGCAATAATTTATTTTGTGATTATGTTATTTTATTTTCCCAATGAATATTCTCATAAATACCTTTTTTGAAATTTTATTATTTTTTATATTTACTGAAGTAATAAATTGTGTTCTTGCATATTGAAAGTACCTGAAGAGTTTCAAACTATCATTGGCAATCTTGAAGAAGCATAAGAGATAAGAAAAGTGATGGGAAATTTACAATAGACAGGTCATCTTGATTTTCATAAAGAACTAGGTAACACATATTTTTGCAAAATATTATTACCTAATGCATTTAAAGTAATACATAAACTTTTAGTGCATTGTTATACACATATCTTGACTGTGTTTGGAAAGGTATCCATTAATCACTAAATAACATTCTCAACAAGGTATAACAGGCAAACTCCTTTCCCTTTTTATTTTTATTTTTATTAATTTTACATACCAGGCTCAGTTCCTTTCTCTCCTGTCATCACACTCCCCCCATCTCTCCCCACCTCACATTCAATCTTCAGAGAGGGTAAGGCCTCCCATCAGGAGTCAATAATGCCTGGTATATAAAGTCTAGGTAGGCCAAGAGCTTCTTCAGTATATCAAGGCTAAGTATAATATCCCGCTAGTCCCTCATTTCCATTTAAAAGAAGGTGATGATGTTGGTTGAAAAGGTTTGGTTTCAGACTATATGAAAGCCCAGAGTCAGATATTAGGGGTGAAAATTGAAGCATTAGAGAAGCAGCATGACCAGCCACCAGAGAATTCTTACCGCTATTAATGCTCAGACCAAAGAGGTGCTCCTGTCTCTATGAATCCCCAGATTGTGTCTCCGGAATGCATCTATCTCTACAAATCCTCAACCTGCCTCCTCAGACTGCATCTGCGTTTCTGTCTCCTCCTGCCTTAGATTCCTCTCTCTGCCCAGCCTTATCCCTCCTCTCTCCACCTCCCTAGTTCTAGAATTAAAGGCATGTGACTCCCCATTACTGGAATCAGATGTATGAGTCACTACTGCCTGACTCTGTTTTTGCTTTACACTAGGTCAATTTCGTGTAGCCCAGGGTGGCTTTGAACTCACAAAGATCCTTCTGCCTCTGTCTTCCAAGTGCTGGGATTAAAGGTGTGTGTCATCACTGCCTGACTTCTATGGTTAATTAGTGACTTATCTCTGCACTCTGATCTTCAGGCAAGCTTTATTAGATTACAAACAAAATATCACTACACAGAGTGAAGTCAAACTCTTGACATCATAATCTGTTTTATATATTTCTATAAAATTTAAGGTTCAGATAATTTTCAAGCTCAAGTCACTATCATGAGGCATGCTTATAATCTCAGCACTCCAAAGACTGCGGAAGGAGAATCTAATTGAGAACCAGGCTAGTCTGGAAGTTCTTGCAACAACAAAAATAAAATTTATAAAGAAATATAACACAAATAATTACTCTATTAACAATAAGTCATGAAAGGTACACGGTATTAAAACTGTATTCTAAAGGAGAATTCTTTATGTGCAGTTAGTCAAAAGTAATCTCAGAGGAGTTCATTAGGTATAACAAAAATTCTATTGATCATTTGTCCTGTGCCTAATATCACTGGTTAGCACTAATTTAATAAGTAATTTTAAACTCGAGATACTTTTGGAACTTTTACTGAGTTTTGAATCTGTGATAAGCCAGGAAATCCCAGAACCTCTATTATCTATAATTGCTTTTAGTACTGCCATAACACTTTAAAGTGATTATTTGGCTGTTGACTAACATGTGGTAACCAGAACATTGTGCTCTGTGTATTCAAATTATTTCTGTTGTAGTCCGTGTTGCAATTGTACTTGAGAAAGAATTTCAAAATTCATGAATGTCTTTAAGGCTTGTAAGTAACTGGTTATTTTCATACTGTGGGAAATGGAAATGTAAAAATTCTAAATCTGTAGCTTCATTTTAGAACCTTGTCAGCTTCCCCCAAGATATTATAGAATTCCTTGCAAATTCTTATGAAAGCAACTTCTATTACTGAAGCATTGAATTATTTACTGGCAGAGAACCACATTACAAAGCTAGCAGTGAATGCTGGGACAAAAGATCAACATAGTATTATAATATCTATTATACCAAGTTTTTGGTATATAGTTGTTACTCTAAAATAAGTAAAATATTATCCACCAGCTATAAAATTGATATTAAGAATAGGCATATTTTGGTATTTTAAAACAAAGAACATGACTTTAAGGTGTTACTTAAGGAAGAAATAGATATAATAGTGAGTTTTTTACTACTTTTTTACTTTATGAAAAACACAGTCAACTATTGATTATAACTTAATACACTGTGATATGATTAGCATGGTATGAATAATATTTTAAAATATTTTATGGATAACATAGTATATATTTAAAGTCATAGCTCAGATTTATGGTCTAGATGAATATATAATATATTATTTTGCTTGCTTAGCTTCCTTGTGATTTAAACATTTTGTTATTTGGACTGAAGACTTTTCTACCCAATATTATTTTCTGGTTAGTCTATAATATATGTATTTATTTTGTCTGATACTGATTTTAATGGCAAAGTGCAAATGACTTTTATGTATAGACATCTTTGCAGTTTTAAAAATAATTATAAAATTTCTTTAACATTCCTGATTGCTCTGTAATATGTTTTTCAGGGGAAGCAGCATAGCTTAATATGATTGTCATTCAGTGAGGACCAAGATATTTCTTTTCCCTGGTATTCATGCGTATTCTTAAATATTCAAGATTTAATTATAAAAATCACTGGTGTATGAATAACTGTTGAGAATAGCTTTATCTCAGGCATTCACTATATTTGAAGACTATTCACATTTTCCTTTGTATATAATTTGTTTAAAAGTGAGGACTGTTTTTAAGTGTCAAATGTACCAAAATATTTAATTTGTAAAACACTCTAATTAAATATATATAATATTGTTTGTATAAATTAACAAATTAAGATTAAATGCAATGTATTAATATAGTCTACAAATTCATTTCAGAAAATTAACAACTTTTCCACTGGATATTAAAGATTTAACAATTTTTATTTTTTCATAAATATATTTTAAAATGCACATTTTTAGAACACTATTTTCTTGTATTTGTGTAAATATCCTTGGTTGCATATAAGAAATGCACATAAATATGATTGCATATTTTCAACACAGTATAGTACATTGAATGATAAGTAAAATCACATCTGGATAAATATTCTGTTGTCATTTTGAAATTCAAAGAATATATTTAGAATCCTTTGATAATTTTCACATTTAAGAACAGTACTATAGCATATAATAGAACAGATCACAAAAATGAACATGTTATTTTGCATTGGAATTCAGTGATGAGTTTGAGTATGAAATAAAAGCACCCTACATATGACTTTAAGAAAGACACTATATAGAATATAGATTTCCTCAGAACATTTCTAGTAATAATATCAGTGACAACTAGTATTTACTAAGAAGTAACTATATAACTAGAATAAGTCAAGACACTTTAGATTGAATGTCACATGACCTCCTTACAGTAGGAACTAAGATAATGTAACAGTAACACAATTTTTAAAGCTTTTTTAGCTTTATTGATTTTATTTTATATGTTTGAGTGTTTTGCCTGTGTGTATGTATATACATCACATGTGCCTTATAACTGTGGAATCCAAAAACAGACACTGAATTCCCTGTAACTGGAGTTACAAATGGTTATGAATCACCATATGGGTTCTGGGAACTTTACCAATTGTCTCATTATGGACACAACAATTAAAACAGCTATTTACATCCCAAATTACATTCCAAGGAAACCAAGTGAGAGGCCATAGTGCCTACTTTAATGTAATAAAGAGAGCTATAGATAGGAAAGGGTAAGATGATATGCCATTGTTACTCACTGCCCACCTTCAAGGAGTTCAGCATTTAGAAGGACATGGCACATAACCAAAAAAGAGGGAAATGAGTATAAGTTTTAGACTTGAAACTAAGTTCTAAGCTATGTTTAGAAATCCAGTGTTTGGAAGAACCCCATGACACCTCTTCATAGTTCAGTACTTACAGACTGAGCTTCTGCAACTGCATTAGTCATATGAGCCTCCTTTTACTGTCTTTCACCCAACCTTATGCAAGAGGGGAGAGATAATATCCTTGATTAAAAAGAAGTTAATATCTCCAATAAAATGATAAATCCAACAGTACATTTAACCTTATGTATCATAATCAACATAAAATCATCCTAGGGATACAAGGATGGCTAAATATATCCAAATCAAGCATTGTTTTGAAACACTAGCGTAATGAAACATCAGAACAGATTCAGAAAAGGTAGTCATAAACATCAATGCTCCTCTTAAGAAAAATTTCTTATAGAGGAGAGAAAGAGCTATATCTCAGCTTATAATTGCTTTCCAAACATGTACAATCTCCTATGATTGGTCTCCAGTACTGTTTAAATCTAAAACAATGGGGTGTTTCTCTAACCCCATCTCTCTGTAGGTACAGTCACCATCCTGTCTCCTTGGCTAGGTAATGAGTTAGATCCTCTATGAGATACATGTAATGTGGGATTCGCCTATGTATACTATGAATGTTTTATTACCTTTGGTTAATAAAAAAGCTGCTTTGGTCTATGGCAAAAAATAAATTAATTAATTCCCTAGGCAGGAAAATTAAACTGAATGCAAGGATAATGAAGGCAGAGTCAGGCAGATGCTATGTAGCTGCGTAAGAAGCAAGATGTGAGGTAACAAACCACAACCCTTGTGGTAAAATACAAAGTAATGGACATGGATTAGTTTAAGATATAAGAGCTAGATAGGAGTATGCCTGAGCCATTGGCCAAACAGAGCTGTAATTGATACTCTTGTGTGATTATTCAGGTCTGGGTGGCCAAGAAAAGAAAGTACATTCTCCATTTATATACATGAAACCTGACTGAAAACAAAACAAAACAAAACAAAACATGATCTCATCAGATTAAGTATCAGGAAAATATGCTTCAACATAATAAAGATCCTGAAAAATAGCCAATAGCTAATTTCATTATGAATGTAAAAAACCTGAAAGCTTTCTCTTCTGTTTCATATTTTAATCTGCAACTAAAATAAGTTGTTCAAATTCCACAGTTTTATTCAACAGAGTACTGGAGAAGCTACTGAAAAATATGAAACCATTAGACGAAAACACAGGAGGAAGATTTAGGGCATTAAAATTTACAGGGATATCATGGGTATGACCCCAAAAGCACAAGAACATAAAGAAGGTATCTAGCATGTGGGATTACAGGCAACTGAAATCTTCTAAACAGACTTTGAAACAGTTAATACAGTGAAGAGATAAACTGGAGGATGGAGGGGGAATGTTTGCAACATATATCTGACAAGATTTTGATACCTTGAGTATGGAAGGGACTGAGAAAACTCAGCAAGAAAAAAATTAAGACTTAGATAAAATGCCAGAAACAGACATAAAATTTTATTCTCCAATGTAGTAACAGGTACTTGAAAGTGATCTTAATCTTACTGATACAAAGAGAATGCAAATCTGAAGCACAATAAACTATTAGTCACTCTGGAAAGAATCTCTATTATAAAGAAATAAAGACAATGAGATGGATAGATTTGGAATAATGGTGACACACTTTTTTTAGCTGAAAAGTAAATTAATACAGATGGAAAAAATTTTAGACGTCCCTCATAAATTATAAATGAGAACTGCCATAAGATTTAGTAATTACATTGTTGGCTTTGTATGTACAGAAAATTACATCTCTGCACTCAAGAAATTTCTGTGCTCCCAACATTTGCTGCAGCACTATATAAGATATTCAAGAAATAAAAACATCAATGTCTATCTACTGATGAATGGACAAATAACAAATGTTTGTATATACAGTATAATAAAGTTCAGAGACATAAATATTCAAGTCTACCTCTAATTTATTACAACACAGTTAGAAGTGAAAATTAATACACTAAGTAAAATAACTCATACAGGGAAAGAAAAATATTAAATTATCCTACTCATATATGGTTTCTAAAAATTGATTACATAAAAGATAAGACAGTGATAACCAGAGGTCAGGGAGACCAACAAGGCAAAAAATGATGGGAAAAGTTTGATCAATGGATATGCACTTGTAACTATACATTCATAGGAAGATTTAGGGTAGTGTTTCACAATAAGGAACACATAGATAATAATATTGTATGGTACATTTGAAAAAACCAAGAATAAATTATTGTGAATATTCATTCCAAATAAATGATAGATACTAATATGATTCATAAATTTGAATACAAAATTTTGAATTGTAATATTTGACAGTAAAATTTAGACTGCTAATATATCCATTATTGATATCATCAATATCATCAGAAAAGTAACAGAAGGCTATGGATGATATGATCACTGCATACTGATTGCACATATCTCCCACACCTCAGCTTGCTTTAATTTTAAACATCTTTGTCTTTTAGAGAATAATCATTGGCCTAAAAATTTTATTAGAACGCTGTATTATTTTGTGATTCCATTTTTTCTCACAAAGCTGCAATATTTCAGCATATATATCACTGATTTACCTAAAACATTTCCTAGAAGAATTGCAGACATTTAACCAAATAATTTTTATGTCACTTCTACGACCCATTTAACTTTTAGTCCTTTCAGAAATCTTAAGTTTAAATATTATGGCCCACGACCTCCAGCTCACTACCTATTTCCTCTGCATCTATTTCATCACAAAAACATATTCAATCTTTTCCTGACCCTTGCATTTTATTGGATGCTTCTTTCCTTTTTCTTTATCCTCATTGTCTTGCCTGCTCTCCTTCATCAAAATCCAAAGACAAATCTCATGCCATTATCTATTTATTTGAGTTTTGTTGTATTTGTTCCTGATGTAGCCTCATCCTACTTTTAACTCACTCCCTTTGACTCTTTTGTATTTTATGTATGTGATCTTAACTTATATTTATTAGTATATAATAAAGTATATTATGTACTAATTTATTTATATACTAGTATGTATACTATATTATATAATAATATATATTATACATACCTATACAGCTCCTACAGGATGACAATTAACTTCACTTGAAAATTAAGTAAACTGCAGATATTAAATAAATAGCTAATATATAGCTATTATATGCTGTTTGGAATCTGAGCATGTATGTCAATTATTTCTTTTTACTGAATAAAAGAGTTTGAAGGACTTTGTTATGATTTAGAGAGGCAAAATATTTGGGAAATAAAACTAATAATTTCTAAATATGTAGCAGATAGTTTTAGGATATTAACTTTTATGATATACTTTAAAAGATTAATTTAAATTTCTGAAAATAAATGATTTTATATTTTTTATCAAATAAATGTTTTGGTCTGGTTTTGCATCTTTTTGTTTTTACACTCAAAATTGCAGAATGTTAATTATTTAAATTTATCTATTTTTAAAACAATATGTTTTCTAATTTTATATAACAATCCCAGTTCCCACTCCCTCTGCTCTTCCCATTCCTCCTCCCTTCCCCCCACCCAACCCCCCCATAAGCTCTTCAAAGAGAGTAAGGTTTCCCATGTGGAATCAAAAAGTCTAGCCCACCACTTTGAGGCAGCACCAAGCGCCCCCCATATCTACACTGAATAAGATATTCCTTCAGAAAATGGACTCCAAAAAACCAATTCAAGCACAAAGATAAGTCCTAGTGCCACTGTCAGTGACACTACAGACTGACCCAGCCACACAACTGTCACCCATATTCAGAGGATCTAGTTTGATCCTATGCAGGTTCCCCCTACTATCAATCTGGAATCAGTGACTCACAAATAGCTCAGGTCAGTCGTTCCTGTGGGTGCCCACATCATGGTCTTGGCAACTTTGCTCATATTATTGCTCCTCCTTCTCTTTGTTTGGACTCTTGGAGCTGGCCCTGTGCTTTGCTCTGGATCTCTACATCTGCTTCCTTCAGTTGCAGGATGAAGGTTCTATGATAACAATTATGGTAGTCATCAATCTGATCACAGGGGAAGATCAGTTCAGTCACTCTCTTCACTATTGTTTAGGGCCTTAGCTGGGATCATCCTTGTGAATTTCTGAGAATTTCCCAAGTGTCAGGCTTCTTGCTAGCCCCATAATGGCTCCCTTAATCAGGGTATCTCTCTGGTTGCTTTCCTTCCCTTTCCTGCCCCCAGCTTGACTATCCTTTTCCCTCATGTCCTCCTCACCCCTTCTCTTGCCTTTCCCTACTCCATCGCTGAAACTGTTTCCATAAGTTACTAGATGAAAGCTCTAGCCTCTCCGGAGCTGTGGCTTGTAGTCTGGTTATCTTTTACTTTAGGTCTAATATCTACTTATGAGTGAGTACATATTGTTTTGTCTTTCTTAGTCTGGGTTACCTCTCTCAGGATTTTTTTTCTAGGTCTGTCCATTTGCCTGCAAACGTCAAGATGTCTTTTTTTCCCCCACTGAGTAGTACTCAATTGTGTAAATGTACCACAGTTTCTTTATCTATTTTTCAGTTGAGGACCATCTAGGTTGTTTCCAGGTTCTGGTTATTAAAAACAATACTACTATGACAACAGTTGAACAAATGTCCTTGTGGTTTGTGTGTGCTTCCTTTGGGTATATGCCCAAGAGTGGTATTGGTGGGACTTAAGGTAGATTGACTCTTAGTTTTATGAGAATCAGCCATATCGATTTTCAAAGCAGCTGTACAAGTTTGCACTCCCATCAGCAAAGGAGAAGTATTCCCCTTAGTCCACATTCCTTCCTGCATAAGCTATCATCAGTGTTTTTGATCTTATCCATTCTGACTTGTATAAGATAGTATTTCAGAGTAATTTTTTATTTGCATTTTCCTGGCAGCTAAGGATGTTGACCAGTTCCTTAAGTGTCTTTTGGCCATTTGAGATTCTTCAGTTGAGAATTCTCTGTTTAGATATGTACCCATTTTAAAACTGATTATTTGATATTTTGATGTCTCCTTTGCTGAATTCTTTATATATTTTGGAGTGGTCTCTGGTGCCCATGCATTTAAGGCTATTTTGCACTTTCTCTTCTATGAGGCTCAATGTGACTGGATTTATGATGAAGTCTTTGATCATTTTGGACCTGAGTTTTATGCATGGGGATAGATATGTATCTATTTTCATTCTTTTACATTTTGAGACCCAATTATGCAGCCCCATTTGTTGAAGATGCTTTCTTTTTTCCATTGTATAATTTTAGCTTTTTGTCAAAAATCCAGTATTAACAGGTGTGTGGATTAATATCAGGACCTTAGATTCAGTTCCATTGGACCACTTGTCTGTTTTTATTCCAATACCAATCTGTTTTCATTAATTTTGCTTTATAATAGAGCATTATGTCAGAGATGGTGATGCCTATGGAAGTTCCTTTATTTTACAGTATTGGTTTGGCTGTCCTGGGATTTTTGTTTTTCTATATGATGCTGAGTATTATTCTTTTGAGGTCTCTGAAAAGTTTTGTTATGATTTTGATGAGTATTTCATTGAATATGTAGATTACCTTTAATGAGATTGCCATCTTTATTGTGTCGATCCTACCTATCCAAGAACAAGAGAGATCTTTCCATTTTCTGATATCTTCTTCATTTTCTTTCTTCAACGACTTAAAGTTCTTGTTGAATAGGTCTTTCACATTTTTGGTTAGTGTTATCCCAAGATACTTTATTTCTGGCTGTTATAAAGGATGATGTTTCTCTGGTTTCCTTATCAGCCCTTTTATCATGTGTATATGGGAGGGCTACTAATTCTTTTCAGTTGATCTTGTATTCTGCTACATTACTGAAGGTGTTTATCAGCTGTAGGAGACCCCTGGTGGAATTTTGGGGGTCAGTTATGTATGCTATCATATCATTTGCAAATAGTGAAAGTTTGACTCTGCCTTTCCAATTTGTATCCCCTTCAGCTCCTTTTGTTGTCTTATTTCTCTAGCTAGAACTTTCAATACTATATTGAATAGATACTGAGAATAAAAATCCTTGTCTTGTTCCTGATTTTAGTTTAATCACTTTGAGTTTATCTCTATTTAATCTGATGTTGGCTGTCAACTTGCTGTATATTGTTTTTATTATGTGTATATACATTCCTTGTATCCCTAATCTCTCCAAGAACTTTATTGAGAAGGGGGTAGGAATTTTTTTTGATGCTTTTCAGTATCTAATAAGAGGATCATATACTTTTTTCTTTCAGTTTTTTTATGTGGTAAATTATATTGACAGATTTTTCTATTGGTGAGCCATCCCTACATGTCTGAGATGAAGCAAAATTGGTCGTTATAGATGACTTGTTTTAAAATCTGTTCTTGAATTCAACTTGTCAGTATTTTAGCATCATTGTTCATGAGGGAGATTGGTCTGTAATTCTCTTCCTTGGTGAAAAGTCTTTGTATGGTTTGAGCATCAGTGTAACTGTAGCTTCATAAAAAGAATTTGCAATGTTCCTTCTGTCTATATTGTGTGGAACAATTTGAGCAGTAGAGAAGTTCTGGTAGAATTCTGCACTGAAACCATCTATCCCTGGACTTTTTTTGGTTGGGAGAATTTTGATGATATTTTCTATTTCCTTAGGGGTAATAGATCTATTTAAATGATTCATCTGGTCTTGATTTAATTTTGGGGTGTGGTACCTAGTCAGGAAATTGCCCATTTCTTTTAGGTTTTCCAATTTTGAGGAGTACAGGGTTTTGAAGTATGATCTAATGATTCTCTGGTTTTCCTCAGTGCTTATTATGTTTCCCATTTTAGTTCTGATTTTTTCATTTGGATATTCTCTCTGTGTGTCTTCTGCTTAGTTTTGATTAGAGTTTGTTGTTGCAGGGGGTGGGCTGCTTGATCATTCCCGGCCACACAGAATCAAAATAATCACACAGAAATTGTATCATTAAAGCACTCCTTGGCCCATTAGCTCTAGCTTCTTATTAGCTAATTCTTATATTAATTTAACTCATTTCTATTAATCTCTATTTTGCCATCAAAGATTCAGCATATCTGACTCTGGTGGCTTCATGGCATCTCTCTGACTCCACCTTCTTTATCCCAGCATTCAGTCCAGTCCCCCCGCCTACCTAAGTTTTGCCCTATCAACAGGCCAAGTCAGTTTCTTTATTCATAAATGGTAACCACAGAACACAGAGGGGACTCCCACATCACCTCCCCCTTTCTTTTTAATTAAAAAGGAAGGCTTTAACTTTAACATGTAGTAGGGAGCGGGACCCCTTGTTTATCCCGGCTGCCCCACTAGCTTACACCCAAAATAATCACACAGAAATTTCATTAATTAAATCACTGCCTGGCCCATTATCTCTAGCCTCTTATTGGCTAACTCTCACTTCTTGGTTAACCCATTTCTATTAAATCAGTGTATCACCATATGACTGTGGCTCACCAGCAAGATTCTAACCTACATCTGTCTCAGGCAAGAGATTCATGGCTTCTGCCTGTCTGTCCTTCACAGCATTCAGTTCTGTCTACTCTTCCTTCCTAATTTCTGCCCTATCAAAAGGCCAAGGTAGTTTCTTTATTCAACCAATGAAAGCAACACATAGACAGAAGGACCTCCTACACCATTAACATAGTAAAATTACATATAACAAAACAAATATCAAGCAAGAATTACAGTTACACTATTTATATCTACTTTATCTTTTATCATAACTATGGAAAACTATAACTATCGGTATTAATTCTTCAACTCCCTCAGATTCCAGAAGGACATATTACCTAAGTAAGCAGGAAGTGCATTGTAAACAACTCCCAAAACTCTAGAACTGACAGAGACATTTTGCTGCCTGGACAGTCACCCAAAAATCTTTTCTTTTGTTGGAGCATTTTTTTTCAGCCCCAAAGCCCATAGTATCCAGCAGACGTTTTAATTAAGCAGGAAATTTCAAAGACAAGTCTGCATATATTTGTAGTTAGCCAGTCACTTTGTTCTGTATCCTTCAGAATGTCTTGCAGACTCTTTCATGAAGCAGGAACCATGAAGGATTGTCTCACCTTTAGTCAAGTTCAGCAGTTATTTCTCTGTGGGTTCTGCAAGTCCAGTCAAGCAGTTCAGACAAGAGCAGTTACTTGCCCAAATGGCTAACCAACTCCATAAGAAGCCTCTTCAATACCCATCTTCCTCTCAAAGTAACTGGTGCTGCCAGGAGCAGATGTGTCTCATTATCATGAAATGTCCTAAGTAAATAGAATATTGTAAATGCCATATTCTGTAGTCTTAGAAAGGTTTGAGGTATGCCTACCTAACTGAAATATATCACTATACATGCAGAAAATCTAACTAACATGACTACAAGATTGACTATTATAGATGATTGTTTATTAATCTATATTTTTAAATTATACATTATATTTTTAAATGAAGTCCACAATCACAATACCCTTAATCAAGAGCAGAAATATACAAGTACACAGTATAACAAAATTGACATTGAATTCGTATCAATAAGCCAAGATCCATACCAATTCAAATCTCTATAGCATATCTATATCATATCCCCCTTTAAATGTAAACAAACAATTATAAACAATATTTGGGAATAGGGATGTTGTTCTGTTCATAATGCTTCCTGCTGTTTGTAGGCATTGTTAATCAGGTCTTTCATGGTGTATCCTGTGTGCTAGGTTTATCTCAGTCAGCAGTCCGGCAAAGCAATTTTTTGGGAGTGTTCTCGGCAACCTTTCAGGCAGTCTTGGTCTATCAAACCACATCGGTCTGGGAGGATTCCACAGGTTCTCAACCTCTGTGGTAACAAAAGAGGAACCTAAAGCAACATATCCTTAGACCCAAATTCTGAAGTCAAGATATATTTATAATATACATGCTGGTTTAGCTTAGCAGCCCAAACAATGAAATGTCTCTCTGTACTTAGCTCCTTCACAGTCACAAAATTCAAAGAAGACACAATAAAATACACAATCCAGACTCTGTGTATTTTCCATTTTTATTTGGCTTATTTTTGTTTACTTCTTTTAGTTGAGGACTACCTGTACTCTGTCTCTTTAAAGACTTTGTTTCTTTTTTAAATAAACCATTTACTTTTTATATAATTCTCTGTACTCTTTCTCTTCTCTCTCCCAAGGCTACATACAGTTATCAAACACTGTGACCCACTTATAGGTCTTTTTATCTGGATTTGTCATTACTGCATACATATAATTATTTTCTGACCAGAAGCACTTGTTAAAATGCTAAGTGCTTAAGAATCTAAGCTGTGATGTTACTAGGTCAAAGATGGTATTATCTACTTGCTCTGCCCAGTTAATTGTTTGTGTATCTTATTGATTTTCTCAAAGAACTAACTCTTTGTTTCACTGATTCTTTGTATTGTTTTCTTTTTAAATATTATTGATATCAGCCCTCACTTTATTTTCTGTCATCTTCTCCCCCTGGGCAAGTCTGATTCTTTCTGTTCAAGTGTTTACAGGTGTGTTGTTAGTTTATTAGTGTGAGATTTCTCCAGGTTCTTTATTTAGGCACTCAGTGCTATGAACTTTACTGTTAGAACTGCTTTCATAGTGACCCATAGGTTTGGGTACAAACATTGTGCCTTCATTTTCATTAAATTCCAGGAAGTCTTTAATTCCTTTCTTTATTTTCCTTGACCCAGGGGTGAGTCAATGGAGCACTGTTTATTTTCCATGTGTTCATGGGCTTTCTGCGAATAATGTTGTTGTTCAATTCTAATTTTAAGCCATGGTGGTCTGATAAGATAAAGGGAGTTATTCCAATATTTTGTATCTTTTGAGATTTGCTTTGTTACCAAGTATGTGGTCAATTTTAGAGAAGGTTCCATTAGGTGCTAAGAAGAAGGTATATTCTTTGGGTTTGAGTGAAATAATGCATCATGGTATCTGTTAGTTCTTTTATATTTCTCTGTTAAGTTTCTGTGTGGAAGACCTGCCCATTTGTGAGAGTGGATATTTGAAGTCCCCTAATAGTAGTGTTTAGGGTTTGATATACAATTTGTTCTTGAGTAATGTTTCTTTTATATATATGAGTTCTCCTATATCTGCAGCATAGCTATTCATAATTGTGACTTTATCTTGATGGATTTTTCCTGTGATGATTATGAAGTTTCCTCCATCTCTTTTGATTGATTTTATTTCAAAATCCATTTTATTATATCTTAGGATAGCCACACCTTCTTGTTTCTTAGGTCCATTTTATTTGAAAATCTTTCCCATCCCTTTTCTCTGATGTAATATCTGTCTTTTAAATTGACATGTGGTTTTGTATACAGCAGAAGAATGACATGGTTTTAATCCATTCTGTTAGCCTGTTACTTTCTATAGTTGAATTGAGTCCATTGATATTAAGAGATATTAACAACCAGTTATTGTTAATTCCTGTTATTTTTGGTGTTATTGTTTGTGTGTTTCCATTCTTTGGGGTTTGCTGGCATGAGATTATATGTTGCCTCTGTTTTCATAGGTGCAGCTAATTTCCTTTAGTTGGAGATTTCCTTCTAGGCCTATCTGTAAGGATGAATTTGTGGATACGTTTTGTTTAAATCTGGTTTTGTCATGGAATATCTTGTTTTCTCTGTCTATGGTGATTGGAAGATTTGTCACGTGTACTAGTCTGGGCTGGCATCCTTGGTCTCTTAGTTTCTACAGCACCTTCTAGCTTCGAGAGATTTCATTGAGAAGATGAGTACAATTCTGATAGGTCTTCCTGTATATGTTACTTGGCCTTATTCCCTTGTGATGTGGGACTCTTCTCTATATGCTGTGAATATGTTTTATTGCATTGGTTAATAAAAAGCCACTTTTATCTATAGCAGGATAGAATATACTTTGGCAGGAAGTCCAAAAAAAGATTCAGGGAGAATGAAGGCAGAGTCAGGAAAATACCATATAGCTGCCAAAGGAGAAAGACACCAGAACCCTACCTGTAGGCCACAGCCTTGTGGTGATACATAGATAAATAGAAATGGGTTAATTTAAGCTATAATAGCTAACTAGGAATTCGCCCAAGCCATTGGTCAAGCAGTGTTTTAATTAATACAGTTTCTATGAGATTATTTGGGTCTCAGTGGTTGGGAAACCAACATGTTCTCTCTGTTTATAACTTTGCAGCTCTTAATTTTTCCTTTATTCTGTATATTTATTGTTTTAATTATTATATGGTGAGGGGACTTTTTTGTTTCAGTCTATTTGGTGTTCTGTAGGCTTCTTGTCCTTTCATAGGCCTATCCTTCTTTAGGATGGGAATTTTTTTTCCAATATCTTGTTTGAATATATTTTCTATGCCTTTGAGCTAGAGTTCTTCTCCTTCTTCTATCCCTATTATACTTAGGTTTGGTCTTTTCATGCTGTCCCAATTTTCTGGAAGTTTTGTGCTAAGAGTTGGATTCAACTTTTCTTTTACCAATAATCTATTTTCTCTATCGTATCTTCAACTACTGAGATTCTCTTTTCCGTTTCTTTTATTCATTTGGTTATAGTTCCTGTTTATACACCCTATTTTCCATTTCCAGAATTTTGTGTTTTCTTTATTGCCTCTATTTTAATTTTCAAGTCATGAACTGTTTGAACTATTTGCTTCACCCGATTAATGGTTTTTTTTCTAGGTTTTCTTGACTTTCTTTAAGAGATTTAATGATTTCTTCCCATTTTTATTTATCTTTTCCTCCATTTCTTTAAGGGATATTTTCATTTCCTCTTTAATGGTCTCTATAATCTTCATAAAGTTGTATTTAACATCATTTTCTTCTGCTTCTTTTGGATTAGGATGCTCAGGTCTTTCTATTTTAGGACCACTATCTTCTGGTGCTTCCATATTGCTCTTAAGGCTGTTGAATGTATTCTTGCATTGGCACCTATCTATTTCTTCCTTCAATTGGGGCAAGAAGTGCTTTTACCTCTTGGTCCAACCTTTACAGTTGTTGTCAGTTGTTGTCTGTGTTTCACAGAGATACTTCTGGTCTATTCTAGCTGACTAGTGCAGCTAAGGTGAGTTGGGGAGAGGCCTGGAGTTTTGACATGGGGCCTAGGGCCAAGAAATTGTGCCATCCCACTGGGGGCCTGGTCACCTACCTCTTGGTTTGCTCTGTTCAGTCGCAGTTTGTCCAGAATGGTAAAATTTTTGGTAACTTCATCATTTATAAATTTTATTTCTCTATTTTGAAATATTCTCTTTAAATATGGCCAAAATATCTTTCCTTTGGAATTTTAAGTTAATTTACATTATAAAAGAAGTATCTGTATTAACATAGTGCCTAACATGCTTGATAATTTTAAGTAGTTTATAAACTTGTTTTCAGAGTTGATATTTTATTTTAATTTAATTTATTTTTTGAAAAGAAAAAAAACTATATTGTTTCATTATACATAACAATCCAAGTTCCCACTCCTTCCCTCTCCCATTCCCTCCACATACCCTCCTACTCCATCCCCATCCACTCCTCAGAGAGGGAAAGGCACATTGCTTTAGGGAAGGTCCAAGGCCCTCCCTACTATATCTAGGCTGAGCAAAGTATCCATCCAAAGAGAATAGGTTCCCCAAAAGCTAGTACATGGAGTAGGAATAAATCCTGATGCCACTGCAAGTGGCTCCTCAGTCTAACTCATTCATAAAACTTTCAACCACAATCAGAGGGACTAGTTTGGTCCTATGTTTGTACCTTCTCATTCAAGCTGGGGTTTGTGAGCTCCCATTAGCTCAGGTATACTGTTTCAGTGGGTGTACCTATCATGGTCTTGGCATCTTTGCTCATATTCTCATACCATCCACTCTTCAACTGGACCCTGGGAGCTCAGTCCAGTGCTCTGATGTGGGTCTCTGCCTCTGTTTTCTTCAGTTTCTGGATGAAGGTACTATGGTGATATTTAAGATTATAAGGCAAGTCAAGATCAGGCCCTCTCTCCTCTGTTGCTTAGGGTCTTAGCTGGAGTCATCCTTGTGGATTCCTGGGAATTTCTCTAGAACCAGGTTTCTTGCTAACCATATAATGGCTCCCCCAATCAAGATATCTTTTCCCTTGCTCTCATCTCTGTCCTTCCTCATTCTTGACTATCCCATTCCCTCAAGTTTTCCTCAACCCTCCTCTCCTCCTCTTCCATCCTTCCTTCTCTCCCCACCCCATGCTCCCAGGTTTTTCAGATGATCTTGTCTGTTTTAACTTTTCAGGTGGATCTATATACATTTTTCTTAGGGTTCATCTTATTACGTGGTTTCTCTAGGATCACAAACTATAGTCTCAATATCCTTTGTTTATAGCTAGTTTTCACTTATAAGTGAATAAATGCCATATTCATATTTTGGGTCTGGGTTACCTCACTCAGGATAGTGTTTTCTAATTCCATCCATTTGCATGCAAAATTCAAGATGTCTCTACTTTTTACCACTGAGTAGTACTCTAATGTGCAAATGTGTCATATTTCTTTATCCATTCTTCATTTGAGGGGCATCTAGGTTTTTATCAGGTTCTGGATATTACAAATAATGCTGCTATAAACATACTTCAACAAATGCCTTTGTACTATAATTGAGCATCTTTTCGGTATATGCCCAAGAGTGGTATTTCTGCATCCTGAGGTAGATTGATTCCCAATTTTCTGAGAAACTGCCATATTGATTTCCAAAGTNAGATGGTATCTCAGAGTTGTTTTGTTTTGCATTTCCCTGATGGCTAAGGATGTTTAATATTTTTTAAATTATCTTTTGAGCATTTGAGATTCTTATGTTGAAAATTCTCTGTTTAGTTCTTTACCCCCATATTTTAATTTGGTTATTTATAATTTTGATGTCTAATTTCTTGAGTTCTTTATATATTTTGGAGACCAGTCCTTTGCCTGATGTGGGGTTGGTGAAGATCTTTTCCCATTCAGTAGGCTACCTTTTTGCCTTATTGACTGTGTCTTTTGATTTACAGAGGTTTCTCAGTTTCAGGTGGTCCCATTCATTTTTTGTTGCTCTCAATGTCTGTGCTACTATTCCTATATATATGCAAATGGATGGAATTACAAATAAATTCTTATATTTAGGAATTGGCCTCATGTGCTCATGATTTAAGACTACTCCCCACTTTCTCTTCTATTAGTTTCAATGTGGGTGGATTTATACTGAGGTCATTATTCCATTTGGACTTGAGTTTTGTGCATGAGGATAGATATGGATCTATTTTCATTCTTCTACATGTTGATACCCAGTTATGCCAGCAACATTTGTTGAATATACTTTTATTATTCCATTGTATAATTTTAGCTTGAAACAGTTTATAGTCCACAAGTATCCACACACTTAATTATAGGTCCTCTTATATTCAATTCCATTGGTCAACCTGACCATTTTTATGCCAGTACCAAGCTATTTTCATTACTGTATCTCTGTAATAGAGCCTTGTGTCATTGGTGGTGATGCCTCCAGAAGTTCCTTTATTGTACAGGATTGTTTTGGCTATCCTGGGTTTTATGTTTTTCCATATGAAGTTTATTATTGTTCTCTCAAGGTCTATGAAGAATTGTGTAGGTATTTTGATGGGGATTGTATTGAATCTATAGATTACTTTTTGTAGGATTCTCATTTTTTACTATGCTGATCCTATCTTTTCAAGAGCATGAGAGATCTTACCATTTTTCTGGTATCTTCTTCAATTTCTTCCTTCAAAGACTTAGAGTTCTTGTTGAATAGGTATTTTACTTCTTTGGTTAGGGTTACCCAAAGATATTTCATGTTATTGTGGCTATTATGAAAGGTGATGTTGCTCTGATTTCCCTCTCAGCTTCTTTATTATTTGTATATAGGAGGGCTACTGATTTTTTGTGTTGATATTGTATTCTGCCACATCACTGAATGTATTTATAAGCTATAAGTGCTCTCTGGTAGAGTTTTTGATGTTGCTTATATATGCTATCTTATCATCAACACATAACAAAAGTTTGACTTCTTCCTTTCCAATTTGAATTCCCTTGTTCTCCTTTTGTTTTTTTTTTATTGCTATAGCCAGAACTTCAAGAACTGTTTTGAAGAGATATGGAGAGAGTTGACAGCCTTGTCTTGTTCATGATTTTAGTGAAATATCTTTGAGTTTCTTTCCATTTAAATTGATGTTGACTGTTGGTTTGCTGTATATTATTATGTTTATATATGTTTCTTGTGTCCCTATTCTCTCCAAGACCTTTATCATGAAGGGATGTGGGACTTTGTCAAATACTTTGTCAGCCTCTAGTGAAATAATGTTTTTTTTTAGTTTATTTATTTTATGGATTACATTGATAGATTTTCATATGCAGAACCAGCCCTGCATCTCTGGGATAAAGCCAACTTGATCATGGTGGATGATATTTTTTATGTGTTCTTGGGTTTGGTTTGCCACTATTTATTGACTATTTTTGCATTCATGTTCATGAGTGAGACTGATCTGTAATTCTCTTTATTGGTTGACTATTTGTGTGGTTTCAGGTCAGGGTAAATTGTAGCCTCATAAAAAGAGTTTGGCAATGTTCCTTTTGTTTCTACTATGTGGAACACTTTGAGTAGTATGAGTATTAACTCTTTTTGAAAGTTCTGGTGAAAATCTTCACTAAAACCACCCATTCCTGGTTTGGGCAGTTTTTGGTGACAACTTCTGTTTCATTGCAGTTTATAGGTCTATTAGAATTTCTCACCTGGTCTTGATTTAATTTTGGCATAGAATATCTATCTAGAAATTTGTCCATTTCCTTTGTTTTCCAATTTTATGGAGTACAGGTTTTTGTAATATGACCTAATGATTCTCTGAATTTCCTCAGGGTCTGTTATTATGTCCCCCTTTTCATTTCTGATTTTGTTAATTTGGATGTTCTCTCTCTGCCTTTTGATTAGTTTGGATAAGTGTTTGTCTATCTTGTGGATTTTCTCAAAGAACCAGCTGTTTGTTTAATTGATTCTTTCTATTGGTTTTTT
>LOEQ01003276.1:8341-27313 GCA_001685075.1 Bramus lutescens | reverse complement strand
AGTTCTTGTCAAATAGATCTTTCACTTCCTTGGTTAAAGTTACCCCAAGATACTTTATGCTATTTGTGGCTATCGTAAAAGGTGAAGTTTTTCTGAATTCCATTTTTTTATCTTGGAGGTTTGCTTTTTTACAAAGTTTGTGATAAATTTTAGAGAAAATTCTATGAGGTGCTGAGAAGAAGGTATTTTCTTTTGTTTGGGGTGGAAGGTTCTTTAGATGTCTGTTAAGCTCATTTGATTCATGACATATGTTAGTTCTCTTCTATTTCTGTTAAGTTTCTGTCTTATTTTTGGAAAGGGTGGAGTGTTGAAGACTACTACTATTAATATGTGAAGTTTGATGTGCAATTTCCATTTTATTAATGTTTCTTTTATATATGTGGGTGCTCTTGTATTAGGAGCATAGATCCTCAGGATTGAGACTACATCTTGATGGATTGTTCCTGTTATGAGTATAAAGTGTCCTTCCCCTTCTCTTCTGATTGATTTTAGTTTGAAATCAATTTTGTTATATATTTGGATAACTATACCCGCTTGTTTCTTAGATCCATTTGATTGGAAAACCTTTTCCTAAACTTTTACTCTGAGGTAGTGTCTGTCTTTGAGGTTGAGGTGCATTTCTTGTATATAGCAGAAGGGCAAAAGGCTGGATCCTGTTTTCCTGTCCATTCTCTTAGCCTGTGTATTTTTATAGATGAATTGAGTCCATTGATATTAAGAGATATTAATGACTAGTAGTTGTTAATTCCTGTTAGTTTTTGGTAGTTGTTAATTCTTGTTACTTTTTGGTAGTAGTGTTTGTGTGTTTCCCTTCTTTTGGTTTGCTGACGGAGAGTATCTTTTGCCTGTGTTTTTGTATGTACAGTTAGCTTCTTTGGGTTGGGGTTTTCCTTCTAGTTCTTTCTCTATGGTTGGGTTTGTGGATACATATTGTTTAACTCTGGTTTTGTCATGAAATATTTTCTTTTCTCCACCAATGGTGATTGAAATCTTTGCTGAGTATAGTAGTCTTGGCTCACATCCATGCTCTTTTAGTTTCTGCAGCACATCAGCCCAGAACCTTCTGGCCTCCATGGTTTCCATTGAGAAGTTTGGTGTAATTCTGGTCTACTTTTATATGTTCTTGACCTTTTTCCTTTGCTGCTCTTAAAATTCTTTATTATGTATATTTTGTGTTTTGATTATTATATGGTAAGGGGACTTTTTTGATCCAGTCTAATTGGAGTTCTATAAGCTTCTTGTACCTTCATAGGGATATCCTTTTTTTAGGTTGGGAAAGTTTTCTTGTGTGATATTTTTGAATATATTTTCTGTGCATTTGAGTTGGAGTTCTTCTCCTTCTTCCATCCCTATTATTCCTAGTTTGGTTTTTGCATGGTGTCCCAGATTTCCTAGATGTTTTGTGTTAAGAATTTGTTGAATTTAATGTTTTCTTTGATCAATGAATCTATTTCCTCTACAGTATCTTCAAACACATGAGGTTCTTTCTTCTATTTCTTGTACTCTGTTGGTTTCATTGTCTCTGCAGTTCCTATTAATTTACACAGATTTTCCATATTCAGAATTCCATTGGTTTGTGTTTTCTTTATTGCCTATATTTTAGTCTTCAAGACTTGAACTGTTGCTACACTTGTTTGATTGTTTTTCTTGGTGTTCTTGGTTTTCATTGAGGGATTTATTAATTTCTTCCAATTTTTTTTCTTTTTTCTCTTCTTCCATTTCTTTAAGGGATTTTTCATTTCCTCTTTAAAGGTCTTCATCATTTTTATAAAGTTACATTTAATGTCATTTTCTTCTTCTTCTGGGTTAAGATGATCAAGTCTTTCTGTTGTGTAACCACTGGGATCTGGCGTTACTATGTTGCTTTTTAGATTGTTGGATAAATTCTTGCATTGACGCCTATCCATGTTTTCCTTAAAATGAGGGCAGCAGTGTGTTTGTGTCTTGGTCCAATCCTTGCAGTGGCTGTTTGAGTGTTTGGGATTTTTTCTTGGTCTGCTATGTACTGTCAATGTCTGTGTCTCAAGAAGCCACTGAAGTATCTCTAAGTCTGCTCTTTTGGTCTTTTCTCTTAGTTCTCTCTCTCTCTTGCTCATTCCTCTTTCTTTGTTCCTTCAGTGTTGTAGCAAAGTCTTGGTCCCCTCAGTATTATAGCAAGTTCTTGGTCCCCTCCGTATTGTAGCAAGCTCTTAGTCCCTCCAGTTTTGTAGTAAGCTGTGTTTTAGAGGTCTACTGAGGTTGTAAGAGGATAGGCTAGTTTGGGGCAGGATGGGTCTAGTATTTTGCAGGGTCCTTTGGATGGGGTTGGGTAATGGGGGAGCCTACCTGCAGGGAACTCTCTTACTGGGTGGCTAGAAAAGCTGAGGGAGTTGAAGGAGGAGCCCAGGGATTTATCCCACTGTGGAGGTCCTAGACAGTGGGGTGTCTCACCACATGTCTGTTCACTCACCTCTTAAGTTCCCTCAGTATTAGAGCAATCTGTGTTTTAGAATTCAACCAAGGTTGCAGGAGGATAGCTGAGTTTGGGGGTGGAATGCGGTGGGGCTAATAGCCTGGATGGTCTGCTGGATGAGGTTGGGTAATGGGGGAGCCTACCTGCTGGAAACCCTCTTTCTGGCTGGCTAAAAAAGCTGAGGGAGTTGGAGGGAGAGTTGATATTTTATTGATTGTTATAATTATTTAATAAGAGATTTTTAATTCCTGAGCTAAAGATCGCTTTTGCTATATAAACCTATCATGTATTCTCACATTTGAAAATTTGAAGAGCCTTTTAATCAACAAATTAAATGTATTATATACAGATAAATTTGTCATGTGGGCATTCAATTCAAGAACTTAAGATTAGGTAGGCAAGGGACATAGGAGAAAAACAAGTACTGTTGTTCTGCTATATGAACTTAGCAACAAAATAACTTACAATAACATTCTTCTATAATTGTAGATCAGAGTCTTGATCATCCATCATCACATAAGCTTCCTTCTGCATGAGATGGAAATAAATAAAGAGAGACACAGCTGGACAATATGCAGAGGGAGACTTTGGAATACAAAGTCCTAAATAGAATGTCTTCATTATATCCCTTCCCTCACAGTTCAGGGAACCCTGCAGAAGAGGAGGATAAAAGATTATCAGAGCCAGGAGCAATGGACAATTGCTGTGGGATAATGCTCTTATACCCTGTAAAGATTTCTCACTTGTATTAGTTTAATAAAAAGGTGATTGGCCAGCAGGCAGGCAGGTGGTGTAGGCAGTGTGACCAGCCTATGGGAATTCTGGGAAGAGGAAAGGCTCAGTCTGTAGTCACCAGCCAGATGCAGAGAAAGCAAGATGAGAATTCCTCAATGAGTAAGTTACCAAGCCATGTGCATAAACATAGATAAGAAGTGTGGCTTAATTTAAGTTGTAAGAGCTAGTTAATAATAAACCTGGTCAATAGTCCAACCAGTTTATAACTAATACAAGCCTCTGTGTATCTTATTGGGACTAAATGGTTGCAGGACCTGTCAGGACAGAAACTTCCATCTACAAATGGCTCCCAAACATTTGGCAAGAATTTCTACATAAAGCCTGAGAAAGATTTCAAAAATTATTCTAGACAGACAAAAGAACAAAGTCAAGCACTGGCCCCTTGGTATCAGAATTGTCTCAGGTGGGCTTTGTTTGCTAGAGGCCAGTAGAGGCACAGCTCCTTTAAGAGAGGCGTCCTGACTCAGTGTTAGCAGCAAAAATCTAGCAGTTCTTTTAAAAGGCCCTGCCACCAAACAATTAAATGGTGTTCATGAGAAGCCTCCAGCATGCTTCTTGGTGGTGGAATGGGCCTAGAAACTCTACCGTGTTGTGGAAAAAATGTGGCTTCTGTTAGTACCTCTACCATGAATCTAGACTCTCATGAAGCTAAGGAGTATGACAGAGCCAGTCACTAAAGCTGTTACTTCAATTCTATCCATATTACTTAGCAAATTAAAGACTCATATGGAAAGAAAAGGAGAGTTATACAGTAAAGACAGAGTCACATGAAAAAAATCCTCTGAATAGTTTACAGTATGTTTAAAAATATATGTAAGTTTAGGAACAAAAAGAAAAAAAAGATAGAGAAAGTCCTTAGAAAAAGAAAGGGAGTAGTTGTTATGGTGGCACATGCCTTTAGTACCAGTACTTGAGAGACAGAGACAGACAGGTATCTGTGAGTTCAAGAACAGCCTGGTCTACAGAGTAGGTTCCAGAACAGCCAAAGGTACACAGAAAAACCTTGTCTCAAAAGACGAAAGTTAAAAATTAAAAAAAAGAAATAAAAAATCCACATAAAGATGGAAAACGCACATAGAATCTGGATATTGCATGTCATTGTGTTGTCTTTGAGTTGTTTGTTGAGGAAGGAACAACAACTGCTAGAAGATATTTGATAATAAATGCTGCTGGATTAATTCAACATTTATATTTTTAAAATGCCTTGACTTCAAAATTTAAGTCAAAAGATATATTACTTTGGGGAACAGGTTTTGTTTTTGTTTCCAAAGGAAAGAAGAGGATGTGAATTCATTCTGGGTTGAGAAAAATCATAACCTGACTCTAGAGAAAATTCCTGAATCCACAAGGATGACCCAAGCTAAGACCATTAAGCAAGAGAGGAGAGGGGGCCTGAACTGGCATTGTAGTCAGACTGACAAATATCTTAAATATCACCATAGAACCTTCATCCAGCAACTGATAGCAACAAAGGCAGAAACCCACAGAAGAACATTGGACTGAGTTCCCAAAGTCCAGTTGAAAAGTGGGAGGAATGAGAATATAACCAAAGAGGCCAAGACCATGATGGGTTCACCCACTGAAAGTCTACCTGAGCTAATGGGAGCTCACCAACTCCAGCCAGACAGGGAAACAACAAGCATAGGTCCAAACTAGACCCTCTGAATATGGTTGACAGTTTCATGGCTGAGATAGACTGAGGGGTCACTTGAAGTGGTGCCAGGATTTATCCCTGCTGATTGTAATGGCTTTTTTGGAACCTATTCTCTTTGGATGGATACCTTGCTAAGCCTAGATATAGTAGGACAGGCCTTGAACCTTCCCCAAAGCAATGCGTTTTTTCCCTCTCTGTGGACTGGATGGGGGTAGCATTGGGAGTAAGTGGAGGGAATGGGAGGGGGGAAGGTGTGGAAACTTGACTTAGCATATAATGAAAAAAGATTTTTTAAAAGAAATATAAAGGAAAAAAAAGAAAAATCAGATTTTATCAAGGAAGACCTCCCTGAAAATCTTCAATAGGAGTTAGTGGCCCAGATGATACAACATTTCAAAAAGTACCTCTGTTGTAGTTTTCTCTGAGTTCTACATCCGGAACAGCTCTAAGACTGCTGGCTGAGATGATCCAGTCTCAAAGAATACTTCAGTCAGGACTTGACCATAATACTTAATTTTCTTTAGGTACCCCTAAGATTATCAGTGTGCCAAATCAGCAGGAAGTATCTTAGAAAAATAAGCCCACATTCCGAAATAATGAATTAACGGATGATTTTCTTTGTTTAGAGTGTTTGTTACAAGTTGTTATGGACTATGATCATGAAAAAGCTAAACAAAGGAGATTAGACTCAGTGTTCTGTTTTGAAAAGACAAAAAGGGAAAGCTCTGTGGGATAATGCTCATGTACCCTATGAAGATTTATCACTTGCATTGGTTTAAGAAAATGTTGTTTGGTCAGTAGCCAGGCAGGAAGTGTAGGTGGAGCAGCCAGACTAGAAGAATTCTGGGAAGAGGAAAAACTCAGTCTGTAGTCACCACCCAGACACAAAGGAAGCATGATGAAAATGTACTGAGAAAAGTTACCGAGCCACGTGAATAAACATAGGTAAGAATGAGGGATTAATTTAAGTTGTAAGAGCTAGTTAGTCATAAGCCTGAGTTAACAGGCCAACCAGGTTATAGTTAATATAAGCTTCTGTGTGCTTCTTTGGGACTGAACAGTTGTGGAAGTAGGCAGGACAGAGCCTTCTGTCTATAAAGAATACCAAGGAAACTGATCTTCTGAAGACAGCAGGACTGATACCCATGAACTCACAGAGACTCTGGCATCATGCACAGTGCTTACACAGGTCTCGGCCACATGGGGTCTGCAGACTGAGAGTGAAGTAGACACAAGCTTCACCTCTAACCCAGAAACATCTTCAATGATAACCACTAGTGAATGAAAGATTATATTTGTCTAATAGAGTCTCACTAGGTACTCAAATTATTCTTAGGGCCAGGTAGGCAGCAGATGACCAACATAAAACAAACTCAAATGGAATTTTGGACATCTTTGTTATTTGCTTCATAATACCTTGTCTGGCAATTTTCTTTTTTTTTCTTACCATACAGCTTTTTTGTTTATATATTATGGTATCTGATTTTGTGATTTTAGGTGATTTTTATACATGCCAATGCATGTGCCACTTTGTCTATACGTGTCACTTATGCTTTTTCTTTGGCGTTTTGTTTTTCTCTTCTTTTGTTTATTTTATCCTATTCAGGTTTTTTGGACTTTAATTTTTATTATATTATTATTTTTCTTTTCTTGGATGTATGTTTATCTTGTAATTACAGAGCATTAAAGGATACTGATTTTGGTAGGTAGGAAAGTGGGGAGGATCTATGAATAGCTGATGGAGGGGAAACCATAATTAGTCTATAGTGTATGAAAAACTATTTTTTCAATTAAAGAAGATATTTGTTTGCATGATTTAAGCAAACAAGTAATTGTTCAATATTCTGTTCACCTTGACTAGGGTAGATATAGAAGTAGCTAACTGTTTCTAATTTTGTACTATAGAGTTAATGTTAGAGGACTTGTAAATCCTTGGTACATCATTTAAATAAAGCAATGTTAGTCTTAAAAAATAAATAAACATAATTCAACTCAAAGCACAATCTGATCTTGGCTAACATCAGTGAAACAAAACACATTTTTCCAATAGTAATCATAAAATAAAAGTCACCTTTAAAATAATAGCCTATATTAAATAAATTGTCCCATCAAGAGTAAACACACTCTCTTTAGCCAACATCTCCTTATTTGTTAGTTATTGCTTTACTATTTCTGATGTCTTTATCTTTTGATCCCACATATGAATTAGTACATATAGTGTGTGTTTAAGTGTCATTAACTTTAAGTAGAACTCTTTTTTCTAAGAGTATTTTTTGTTGTTATTACAGTTGGAAACAACTTCTCCTGTGAGCAAACTCAGCGTTAGTCATTCTACTCTACTTAGTGTTTGAGCAGAGTATTTGTCATTTCTTTATAGTTGGCCCAATTCTTTTTCATACAAATAGGCTCCATTGACCAGCCCTGAGAGTATTTATAACCTACCTCTCTTTGATGGGGCTATTAATTCTCCTGATGTTTCAACACAGAGTCTAATGCTGAAATATTGACAAATGATTTGCTATATGGAAAATAAAAATAAAATCAAAGACAGCCACATTATATTCTTCAGCTGCTCACGGGAGAAAATGTTTTAATGTGATTGAAACATTCAAAGACTAATTAACAGCCGCACTGGTGAAAAGGTAGCCAATAAACACTGTCTAGCAAAAGTGAGTGCTAGATACTATCAATAAAACAAAATTTGACAATTAATAAGATTCTTTCACAGACAGATATAGCATCTATAGCATCATTCTTAAATTTGTGGAATTATAAGCATATTAATGAAGTTTTCCTTATCATACTATGTTGGCTTGCAAGTTTGTATACTCAGCTTGACAGAGAAGTAATTTACAAAGATTTTAAGACCTAGGGGGTGTTAAGAAAATTATTGCATCTTGCAGTGCCTCTATAATATGGTTTATATTATCACAAAATAGATGAACAAAGTAAATGTAACTGATTTTAATGAAACACTAATATAATATAACCATAAATTTTGGAATAATTTAATATCCGTATATAAAAATATACAAATTCATACCTTTCAATAGCTTTAGGCATTTTAACTGTGATATTTACTGTCAGGCAGTTACTCTTCCGCTTAGATGTTTCTCCAGCTTTGCAATGTGTACTGTTATACAGTCAATGAAACTATTGGCTCAAAGTAACACCCAAATGTCACTGCTATTTGGAATTGAATTCAAAGTGTGCTGGATGCTACTTGAAAAATGAACTGTCACCAATTATTAAATCTCATTTTAAATCACAGTGCTTGCTAATTTCATGTTGATTAACAAAATCTCAATTAACTTTTACATTTTACTAAAACTTAACAGTTTCCAAATTATACAATAAAATACTAGAATGTAGAAGAAAATGCTTAGTTACTGTTTTATGAAGAAATGGATGATTCACAAACTCCATAGAAATTTCAGAAGTATCTCTGTTGAATTGAGTAGGAGCTTCCTCACAGTATTAATTTATACTCTCCAATGTAGATGACTTGGAGGAGGGTGCTGCTTATGTGGATGGATGTGTTCATCAGCACAAAATAAAATCATTTTATTTTTAAGTCAAACAGTCTATATCCATATATAATTTGAACGTATTCAAACATTTTCATCTCAGAAAGGAAATTCAGAATTTATTAACTGTGACATAAATAATGCATATGCAGTACAAATAGACTACTGTAGTACTAAGGTATTATGAATGTTTTTAAAAATGTGTTTGTGTATGATTGTCTCTGTGTGTGTTCTTATGTCTTTTAGTGGTGGTACATTTTACCAGTTAGTCATCTTGCTGGCCCTGCGTCCAGATTTTGGTATGGGTTCTGAAAATCTGAATTCATATATTCATGCTTGAATAGCAAATACTTTTACCTGATGAGCCATCACCAAACCCTGAAAAGTTAATACTTAAACATATGTGCATTCCTTCATGTTCTTTGTACTCTGTTAGTCATAGCTGTATTGTTATTTTGAATGTCATTATAACTTGGTTAATAGAGGCTTTCAAGAAAAAATTTCTTATAATTAAAGAAAAAGCAGAAAAACCAACCAGCCAATAGATTTATTTTCATACAATATTATGTAACTTGACATCCCAATACAAAATAATTTTGGCTGAATTTTTCCAAATTCCAAACAATTATTGTTATACAATATATATTGAAACATGGAAACACAAGACATTAAAGAATTATAGTAATGCCTGGAGTCTGCTGATACAAGCTATAAAATATAATGAAAATGTGACCTCTTTGGGTTTTAACCTGTAGAAGAAACTGAGCTGCCTGAGTTCTACATCGATAGTAAGTAAATCATTTTCTTTTTGTCTTTCTTTAACCTTGGAGATTGTAGTAAAATCGCCTTTCCTTTGTTTACAACTATAACTAACTTTTGATTTACAAGCTTTGTGGTAATGAAAGATCTTCCTCTGAAAACATTAACAAAATTTGTTGTCCATCTGGGACTAGTATTAAGTAGCTAATGTAAATTTTGATAATGTGATGGTTTACTTTGCATTTATGTTTACTATATTTCAATAATCAGATTTTCTCTTTAAGCATAAAAATGTTTCTTTCTATCAAGGACTTAGACAAAGAAAGAGGTGAAGGATGCAATTAGGCTAACTCCAGATCTTCTTCTCCAAAGCTGATCCCTCAGTCTCATCCTCAATTCTGTACAACTGTGGGCTTTCCATCCTCTCTGTCTTTATCTCTAGTATATTACAAAGTTCTTCTTCTCCAACAGTCCTTTCCCCACTCATCACATTATTTCAAATCACAACACCAACAGGCATTCACTGGAAACCTGTAGGTCAAGTCAGCTGGGAAAGTAGGTAAGCTAACTGAAAATCTTCACTCTCCCTCATCTCCTTACAATAAAATCCCCCAGTCTCATCCTCATCTTTGTACCAGTTGATCTGCCTTGAGCTCTTATCATACTCTATCCCCATTTCCAGGGCACAAAACAGATCTTGGTATAATACACTGATTTCCTTTCTCCCTCCTGTGGATCCTCTCAGTCCACCCATCCTAGTCCATCTCCATTTCAAAGTATAAGCTCTCAATACCTAGAATACATTTTACCTGGAACTTTCAGTGGCCACACCTAGCAGGGTCCCAGAATATCCTACCAAGCAACAGACAGCAAATTCTCCTAAGAACTAGAGAGGGCAATAAAAACCAAGTAACAAAACTCCTACTCAGCAAAGACTCTAACATATATGACCACCTAAAATACAATCATCCCAAAACCAAATGGCTAGACATTAAGAAAAATGCAATCAATAACAGCCAAGATAATGTGTTTCCATTAGAGCCCAGCAACACTAGGACAGTATGTCCTGAGAATTGCAACATAGATGAAGCACAATGCAAAAACCTTAAAATATCCTTTAGAGGTATGATGGAAGTCTTTAGAGAAAATTTTAAAAAGTCCCTTAAAAGTCTATGAAAATACCAACTGTGGATGGAAATAAATAAAACAGTTCAAGACCTAAAAGTAGGAAAGAATCAATAAAGAAAACCCAAACTGAGGATAACCTGAAAATGAAAAAGTTAAGATTTTGAACAGGCAAGCCTCACCAACAGAATACAACAAATGGAAGACAGATATCAGGCATTGAAAATATAAGAGAGAAGGGGATACCTCAACTAAATTAAATTATAAATATATAAATTCTGGCACAAAACATCCAGGAAATTTGGAACACTGTAAAGAAAAAGCGTATCTAAGAATAATAGGAATAGAGGAAGGAGAAGAAACCCAAGTCAAAGGCACAGAAAATATGTTTATCAAAGTCATAGAAAAAAATTCCTAATCTAAAGAAGAAGATTGCTATACAGGTACAAGAAGTATACAGAATACCAAATAGACTAGAATACAAATGACATTCCCCTCAACATACATTAATCCATAACACTATTTGTACAGAACCAACAAAGAATATAAAAAGCTCTATAGTGAAAAGACTGAATAACATGTAAAAGTAGACCTATTAGAATTATGCCAGGTTTCTCAGACCTTTAGCTTCCTCGAAAGATGTGTTATGGAATATTATTTTAACTAGACAAGATCTGTTACATTTTTATGCTGAAGAATACTATTATAACTGTGTAAAGGTGTGCTACACTTGTTTATGTTGCATTCTTTTGGTGATGTAAGTATTTGTGCTTAATTATGTAAAGAATGTGTTGCATTTGTTTCACCTTTCCTGCCTAAGGCACCTGATTGTTTTAATAAAGAGCTGAAAAGACAATAGTTGGGTAGGAGAATGGATAGGTAGGCCTGGCAGACAGAGAGCATAAATAGGAAAAAGGAATGAAAGGAGGAGGTGGAGATAACAAGGCAGAAAGAGAGAGGCATGCCTGAGGCAAGAAGCCAGGCATCTGCCAGCCAGCCCTACTGGTGAATCTGTGAAAGGAAGATATACAGAAAAAAAAAAGTAAAACGCCAGAGGCAAAAGGTAAATGAAGAGAAACAAGTCAATTTTTTATTAATTTTATTGAGATATACATTTTTTTCTCTGCTCCCCTCCCTTCCTCTTCCTTCCCTTTCTAACCTCTCCCATGGTCCCCATGCTCCCAATTTACTCAGATCTTGTCTTTTTTTTTACTTCCCATGTAGATTAGATCCAAGTATGTGTCTCTTAGGGTCCTCTTTTCTGTCTACCTTCTCTGGGTTTGTGAAGTGTAAGCTGGTTTTCTTTGTTTCATGTCTGAAATCCACTTATGAATGAATACATGGGATATTTGTCTTTCTGTGTCTGGGTTACCTCACTCAATATGATGTTTTCAAGATCCATCCATTTGCCTGCAAATTTCAAGATGTCAGCTTTTTTCTGCTGTGTAATACCCTGTTGTGCAAATGTAACACATTTTCCGTATCCTTGTTGAGGGGCAAACTCTCACTGTTGATGATATGATAGTTCTACAAAGGAACTTCTACAACTCAAACACTTTCGGTAATGTAGCAGGGTACAAAATTAACTCAAAAAATCAGTAGCCCTCCTTTACACAGATGATAAATGGACTGAGAAAGAAAACAGTGAAACAAGTTGATTGAAGTTAAAGGAATGATCCATAAATGATCCTAAGCTAGACCAAGCAGTCAAAACTAATAAAAAGTCTCTATGTCATGTTGAGAGATGGTTTGTGGCTTAAAAGAAAAAGTCTGGGACACAGCTGTTCTACAAAATCTATGAGACCACAAATGTCACACTATACTCACAAAAATTCATCAAAATAGATTCACTGAAAATACATATCATGATAAAACCAAAATTAAGCAGAATCTATCTACAAATTGACAGAAGGTGGTAGAAGAAAAGCTTTAACCTGAAAAAGACAACCACACTCTAAAGAAGTAAATAATCCCAGGCCAGCAAACTGAAAGTGAGATAATCAGAAGTATCATGTAACAAAATGACAAGAATCAACAAACACTGATCATGTATCATATCAATGATCTCAATTCCCCAATAAAAAGATACAGACTAATATAATAGATGGAGAAACAGGAATAATCCTTATGCTGTATCCAAGAAATACATTTTAGTATCAGGGACAGACATCAGCTCAGGATAAATAGATGGAAAAAGATATTCCAAGCAAATGGATCTAAGAAGTAAGCCTGTGTAGCCATTTTAATCTCTGACAAAATAGGCTTCAAACCAAAACTAATTATAACAGACAAGGGAGGGCATTACACACCTATCACAGGAAAAATACTCCAAGAGGGCTGTACAGTTCTTAACAACAAAGCTCCAAGCACAAGGGCATTGAAGTTCAAAAACAAAACACTCCTATAGATTAAATCATATATTGATTCTCACATATTTGCAGAAGGCATCTTTAATACCCCACTCTCACTGACTGACAGGTTATCCAGACAAAAACTAAGCAAAGAAACGTTGGAGCTAACTGATGTCATGAACCAAAAGGGCCTAATAGATATTTGCAGAACATTTATCTAAAACAAAAGAACATGTATTCTTAGCAGATCATGAAACTTTTTCCAAAATTGACCACACCCTTAGACACAAAGCAAGTCTTTGTGTCCAAAGAATACCAAATGCCAGAATATTGAAGAAACACCATGGATCCTATAAAACTATCAAAGATTTAATTTGGTTAAAGAAGAGAAACAACAGAAGGCTTGTAAACTCTAGGCAACTAGACAACTCACTAATGAATGAAAAACAGGTTGACAGAAATTAAAGACTTTCTAGAACTGAATGAAAATAAATATACAATATATTCAAATTTGGGACACAATGCAGGTAGTTTTGAGGGTAAGGTTGTAGTGCTAAATGCCTACACAAAAAATTTAGAGATTTATTATCATACTAATAACTAACAGCATTTTTGAAAGTTTTATAAGAAAAAGAATAAATCATATATATAAGGACTAGATAGCAAAATTAATCAAATTCATATCTGAAATCAATAATTTAGAAATGAATAAAATCAATAGTGGTTGGCACTTTGAGAAAATCAATAGGATTGACAAGCCCTTAGCCAAATTAACTATCAGGTGAAGAGAGCAAATTCAAATTTACAAAATTATAATAAAGGGAAACATAACAAAGAGAATCAATGAAATTCCAAGAACCACAAGGTCATACCTTAAAAACAAAACAAAAAAACCTATTTTCAATGAAAATGGAAAATCTAAAAGAAATGGATAATTTTCTTGACATATGCTACCTACCAGATTGAAATCAAGATCATATAAGCAATTTAAAAAGACTTGTTATCCCTAGTAAAATAGAAGCAGTAATTGTCTACCAACTATAAAAAGCTGAATATCATAATTCTACCAGATTTTCAAAGATGAGTTAATGCCAATATGTTTCAAATTATTTTACAAAATAGAAACAGAAGGAACACTGCCCAATTCATTTGATGAGGCCACAGTTACCTGATATCTAAACCAAATAAAGATCCAACAAAGAAAGAGAATTACAAACCAATTTCCCTTATGAACAAAGTTCTAAAATTTCTCAATAATATACTTGCAAAATGAACCTGAGAACACCACAAAAACATCATCTGTTATGATCAACTAGGCTTCATTCCAAAGACTCGGGGATGTTTCAATATATAAAATTTCAATAAATGTAATCCAGCATATAAATAGACTCAAAGACAAAAGCCACATGAACATGCCATTAAATGTAGAAAATATTTTTAACAAAATCCAATATCCATTTATGACAAAAGCTCTGGAGAGATTATACATATAAGGGACTACATACCGCAATATAATAAAGGTAGTTTACAGCAAGCCCATAACCAACCTCAGCTTAAATGGAAGGAAACTCAAAGCAGTTCCACTAAATTCAGGAACATGACAAGGTTGTTTAGTCTCCCCGTACCTATTCAATATAGTACTTAAAGTCTCTTAGCTGGAACAATAAAATAACTGAAGAAATCAAACAAATACAAATTGGAAAGGAAGAAGTCAAAGTATCTTTATTTGTGGATGATATGATAGTATACATTAATGACCATAATAACTCCAGCAGGAAACTTCTAAAGGCAATAAATTCTTTTGACATAGTAGCAGGACACAAAACTACCTCACAAAAATCATCAGTCTTTCTATATTCAATTAACAAATGGGCTGAGAAAGAAATCAAGAAAGCAACACCATTCAGAATAGCCTCAACTAATATAAAATATCTATTTTGTTTGTTTGTTTTTTGAGACAGGGTTTCTCTGTAGCCTTGGAACCTGTCCTGGAACTAGCTTTTGTAGACTAGGCTGGCCTCAAACTCACAAAGATCCAATTGCCTCTGCCGCCTGAGTGCTGGGATTAAAGGCATGCACCACCACCGCCAGGCTATTATAAAATATCTTGAAGTAACTCAAACCATATTAGGTCAAAAAGTTGTGTGAAAAAACCTTTAATATACCAAAAGAAGAAATTAAAGAAGATAGCAAATGGAAAGATCTCCCATGTTCATGGTTCTGTACGATTAGTAATAATGGCCACCCTACTAAAGAAAATCTACAGATTCAGTGTAATTCCCCTCAAAATTCCAACACAATTTATTACAGAATTAGAAGGTACAGTGTCTGTTTGATATAGAATGATAAAATCCCAGGATCGTTTACAATCCTGAGTAATAAAAGAACTACTGTAGTCACCACCATTACAAATTTTAAATTTTAAATTGTACAGCAGTCAATGGAATCTAATTGAAGACATAAATCCACACATCTATGGACACCTGATTTTTGGTAAAGAACCCAGAAATATACACTTGAAAAAAGACACCATCAAAAAATGGTGCTCTCAAAACAAAATGGCTGCATGGAAAGGGATGCATATTTATTACCCTGTACAAAACTCAATTCCAAATGTATCAATGACCTCAGTATAAGTAAATTGAACCTCTGGAAAAGAAAGTGGGAAACAGGCTTGAATTCTTGGGCAGAGGAAGGAGGTTTCTGATCAGAACACCATTAGCACAAGCACGAAGATCATAAACTGATAAATGGTGACTCATGAAAGTGAACAACTTCTGTACAGCAAAGGACATCATCAATAGGACAAAGAAACAGGTTAGAGAATGAGAAAAGAATTTTTTACCAACTATACATCAGATAGAGAGCTAATACTAAAAAAATTATAAATAACTCAAAAACTATTTTATAAAAAACAAATAACTCAATTAAAGTGGAATAAAGTTATAAACAGAATTCTCAGAAGAGAAAACTCAAATGGCCCAGAAACACATAAAGAAATTTTCAGCACCCTTAGTCATCTGGGAAATGAAATTAAAATTACATTGAGATGTCATCTGACCCTCACCAGAACGGCTAAGATCAATAAGACAAATGGAAGCTCATTCTAACGAGGATGTGATGTATGGGGAACACTCATGCATTTGCTAGTTGGACAGCAAATTTGTACATGGACAAAGGAAATTAGTGTGGGAGTTCCTCAAGAAGATAGAATCAATCTACTTCAATATCTAGCTATACTATTGTTGGGAAACTTTATCCTAAAGAACACTTGCTCAGCCATGTTTATTACTGCTATATTCATAGCAATCAGTAATTGGAAACAACCTACCAGTCACTCAACAGGTAAAGAAAATGTGGTATATTTATGCAATGAATATTACTCAGCTTTTTAAAAGTTCCTCAAGAAGATAGAATCAATCTACTTCAATATCTAGCTATACTATTGTTGGGAAACTTTATCCTAAAGAACACTTGCTCAGCCATGTTTATTACTGCTATATTCATAGCAATCAGTAATTGGAAACAACCTACCAGTCACTCAACAGGTAAAGAAAATGTGGTATATTTATGCAATGAATATTACTCAGCTTTTTAAAAGGTAATATCATGAAATTCATAGTTAAATTTATAGAACTAGAAAAATCATCCCAAATGAGGTAACCCATATGCAGAAAGACAAACATGGTATGTATTTGCTTGTATATGTATGTTAGTTGTTAAGTTAATGATAAGCTACAGCCAGTTGGACTACATATCAGACACTACTGAATTGATCCAAGGTCCGAAGGGAAAATCAAACATATCAATAAAATAACTCCTTATGACCTTCTGCTATACTCATAGATCAGCGTCTTGCTCAGCCATCATTAGAGAAGCTTCTTCCTGCAGGAGATGTGAACAAATAGAGACCCAAAGCCAGACAGTATCTGAGAGTGGGAGATCTTAGAATACTCAGCCTTAACTAGGCTATTTTCATCAAATTCCTTATCCCCGGGCTCTGGGAACTCTGTGAAAGGGGAGTCAGAAAGAGTGTAAGAGCCAGAGGGGATGAAGGACACCAAGAAAACAAGTCCCCCTAAACACAGCATGTTTGATTCATATATGAGCTCATAGAGACTGAGAAGCATGCACAGTGTCTGCAAGGGTCCAGAGAAGATGGGATTCTAGAGCTGAAAGGAGAAGCAGACACCTTCCCTGTCTTATGACAACTCTTATAAGAAAGCATTTAGTGAAGGGAACTTGCTTACAATACAGAGGTGAAGGGGGGCATGGTGGCATGCAGACAGACACGTTTCTTGAGAAATGGCCCCCAGTGTCCTACACTGTGCAGGAAAGAAGAAGTCGAATGACAGTAACACTGTGTGAAACTTGAGAAAAAGACCTCAACGCCCACCTTCACAGTGGCACACTTCCAACAGAAGGTGTGGCCCAAATTAAAGGTGTGCCCTCCAGCCTCTAGGTCTGGACTAAAGGCATGTATCATCCAACCTCCTCAAACAAGAACACACATCATTATAGTGCCACTCCTTAAGAACTTGTGGGAGCCAAATACATTCAAACTATCACATGCCTCCATCCCTCACCCAGAATCGATCTCTAACTGATAACCACTCACAACAGAAAAGTTAGTTTTCTTCAAGGGAGTCTCACTGGGGAAACAAACCATTCTTAAGTGTGTGCTGAATATCTAGTAGTAGGTGATTAACAGAAAAAAACTCAAGAGCATGTTTGGATGGAAGTTCCTTGTCGCATAATGTAATTTCAGGACTCACTCTTCCCTTTTCTCGTTTTAAAATTCTACTTCTTAACTTTTTCCTCTGCCTTTCCTTTTCTTCTTTATGCTCTCTCTCTCTTTCTCTAATTTGCTTGATTTTTTTTTACCGTAAAGGTCCTTTTCTTATACATTATGACTTCCAGTTTTTTGTTGATATGTAATTCCTGAGTGTGTGAACAAGTGGGTTGGTCACTGTGTCGATATTTTTTTTTCTTGTGCCTTTTCTAGTGTTCTTTTTCTTCTGTTTGTTTTGTCCTATTTTTATGTGTTTTGTTTTTTGCTACTTTGTTTTATCTTATTTCACTTTATTATTATCACTTAGATACCTGTCTGGTTTCTAATGAAAGACAGAAAGAAGGCATTGGGAGAGATGTGAGGGAAACTGGGAGAAGAGGATGAAATGGTAATCAGAATATGTTATGTGAGGAAAGAATCTGTTTTCAATAAAAGTAAAAATATATTAATGGTAACAAACACGAAAGCAAAAACAGAGTTTCTGCTGATATGAATGTAATGTAATAGTTACATTTAAATACGGAGATTTTTGCTCAATAAAATTAATATAGATATAAACTTTATGCTTTATTTTATAAATAAAATGCAATTGCTACTTTTATACTTTAAAAATACATACAGGAAATAGCAGTAGAAAGTGAGTTGCCACAAGTTCACTAAAAAATGAAGTTGAGGTGGAAATTGTTATAATCTAACAAAATATTCATCTAAACCTTAGTGCAGTGAATTAAAAACAGGGGGGTTGGAAACTTCAGTCCTCTCCTTTTTACTGCAAGGTACATACATATCAGAGGACAGAGAATAAAATTAACTAAGAATAAATTATTAAATATCTCTTAGATGAAATATCACCCACACTCTTGCTTTGAATTTGATTGTAGCTTTTAAAAATATTAAGAAGGTCTCCACATACATCCTCTCACATTAATCATTATATTCCATTCTTACTGACTCTTAAATCATCTAAGGTTTCATTGTTTTTTTCTTGAACATTCCAAGATTAGATGAATTAATATATGTAATGTGCTTAGTAAAGTGTCTGACACATCATAACTCAACTGACTGAAGACTCACCATGTGTGTTATAAGAAACAGGTGATACATAAAATAAAATGTTGAGACTTTCAATTACCTAGAAGCTAGGCAGCAGATAGAAACGTAAATGTATGCATTGTGTAGCAGATTACAGCAAGGGCAATAATAAAGGCATAAATGAGGATGAGAAGAAAATGAAATGGTACCCAAATTATTGCTGACTTATTCATTCATTCATTCACTCATTTACTGCCATAAATTTACTCACAGTTTTTCAATCTCATCATGTATGCCAGATAAATTTTCCTGTTATCAGTTATGTGGTGATTTACAGTTTAGAACACTGTAGTTATTGTAACCATTGCAGAAGGTTCATTATAGATAAGGTTAAACTATTTTTTTACTTCCATTTAATTTTATTCTTAATTTTTTGTTTCAGGTGGTATATGAGCATTTTGCGGTTTAATTGTAAAATGTGAGAA
>LOEQ01003275.1:213755-235659 GCA_001685075.1 Bramus lutescens | reverse complement strand
GTTTGGAAGTTGCTTATTTCTTGTTTATTTAGGTAGTATTATATCCTTCTGGAGATTTAGATGGAGTTGAAGAATAAATAATTATAGTTTTCCTTAGTTATGATAAAAGATAAAAATAAATATAAATATTGTAACAGTAATTCTTGCTTGATAGCTGTTTTGCTATATGTAACTTTACTATGTTAAAGTTAAAGCCTTTATTTTTTGTTTAAACAGAAACAAAGGGGAAATTATGTAGGAGGGTCTTCTATCTATTTGTTATTTTCATTGGTTAATAAAGAAAATGCTTTGTCCTTTTGAAAGGCCAGCCCTTAGGTCGGTGGAGTAGACAGAACAGGATTCTGGGAGAAAGAAAGCAGAGTCAGGCAGACGCCATGACTCTCCCCTCCGAGACGGATGCTGGTTACAATCTTCCTGGTAAGCCACCACCTTGTGGTGCTAAACAGATCATTAGAAATGGGTTAATCAAGATGTGAGGATTAGCTAACAAGAGGCTAGAACTAATGGGCCAGGCAGTGCTTAAATGAATACAATTTGTGTGTTATTATTTCTGGGGCTAAGCTAGCCATGCGGGAGCTGGGTGGGACGAAAAGCAGCCTGCAGCCCCTTTTATTACAAAGTCATAGCTTGGTTGGGAGTAGTATTGAATTTGGCCAAATTTAAAACTGCCTTGCCAATATGGGTAAGGATGATGGATTTCTGAATAGCAGAAGTAAAGTAGTAATGGCATTTACTAGAGCAAAGATATTTACATTGACATGATTTGTTGCTAAAAGTATAAAAGGGCAAGCCAAAAAAAAACAACCAATCCCTACGCATGAAATCTAACACCCTGACCCTGCAGAGACAGTTGAAGGAAACACACCCTGAATCTGAAACCCAAGCCAGTGAAAGAAGCATTTTAGCCCTGAACCCAGAACCAAAGAAACACACCCTGATTCTGAAATCAGAGCCAAAGAAACATACTTTGACCATAGAACCTGAAACATATATATATTCCTTATCCCTGAAAATAGAGCCAAAAAGCTAAAAATGGACAGTGAAAGAAACAGTTTAGCCATGAAACTAGAGCCAGCTCTCCTCCTGACCAATTAAACTATCCAGTCCCAGAGCCAAAAATCTTCTCCCTGGGAAAACTCCACCCTGAAGAAGCCCTGTATATGTCCCTCTGCCCCTACATTTGCTGGCTGTCCTTCACCACCATAGCAAAAGCAGCCATTCTCCTGGACTCCTTCCCAAATAAATCTTTTTCTTAAAAGAGATTTGGGTGAAGATCTTTGCCAGCCCAGAAAAGAAGAACCTTTGCTGAGACATTCTGTTGGTAGGGGGTGTGTGCTCTGCAGAAAAAAAATAACATTGTTTCATTGTTTTTTTTTACTTCTGCTCTGCTGAGTTTCTGCACAAGTAACATCTTGGGTTGGAACTGAGCAGAGCAGAAGAACAAGTTGATAGTTCTCCTGGGACACTCCCTCAGAGAAACTGAGCAGAAGTCAGTTCTAATGACTATCTCTAGGAGAGGAGAAGGATTGCTACATCCTGCAGAGATACCATCCCCCAGCTGCACCCCAGCTCCACATATCACCTGACTTCCTGAGGAGTCAGGTGGAATTCCCAACAAGTTAGGATACCTTTCTTCCAGTGTTGTCTCTTTTCATCTTCAGAGCTAACAATCCAGACAGAAGTTTCCTAACTTCTACAGGGATTAATCACTGGGATCATGTGCTGAGGCAGGGCAATAGCTCAAGCACAAGCAAGCGCATGCAAACTCACAATGAGTAAGCAAAACTGGCCTAGACAACCTGTCAGTGGACCAAAAGCACACCAACTAAAGACATGTGCTCCTAGCCAATCAGAACACTTCAGCAGTGACCTCCAGTTTCAAGAGGACCAAGCAGAAAAGTTCCTGTGCCAACTTAATTTTCCTAACCCTGTAAAAAATCCCATCCCGTGAGAGACCCTCACCCCTTATTTTCAAAAGGACAAAAATTTCCTAGCAAAATGTTTTAAAATTAGAAGCACAGATTAACAGAGCCTTCCTTTCCCCCTCCCACCCGGGAGAGTCCAAGCACAAGGTCACTTAGCCAGCCAGCCACCTGGTGATAACAAGTAAAAAAAGGAGAAAGCTGACTTATCAGGATAGGAAGGGGCAAAAAAAAGCCACTTCAAAGAGCCTCTTTGTAGATTGCACCTTTTAAAAACTAACCCTGCAAAGGAATTTTTAACTTCTCTCTTTACCTTGTTGTTTTGAGGTAGTGAAAAGGAAGTTGCTGGCCAGCCAATAATTGCCTGTACTCGCTTGTACTTGCAATAAAAGAGTTAACCTTGCATTTTGCAGTTCGGTCCACTCTGCTTTCTGGTAGTCTCCCTCTGGGGGCGGGGGTGTGCTCTGGGCACAACACCTGCTTACATGAAGAGCTTATTATTGAAATCTCCCGGAATCTATACCTTTGCCTCTGTGTCTTCTCACTCCCTACCCCCTTGGAAACGGGGACTGCACAACAGGCAACATGAACAAGTTCGCAAAACCTATAACTGGTGACTGACACGGATGGACCTTGTCCTTTTGCTTGCTTTTTCAATCCTCTCTTTCCTCTTTGGGGCATTTTTCTTCCTTCCTTACTGCCAGAGCTGCCGTCCCCATCCCGACTCTCTGCCGACTTCTTGAGTTCATTCCCTTTGGCTGCTTTTGGTGAGTTGACCCTTATTTGTATTGTATGAGTCTTTGGTGAGTTAAGGATTTCTTTCCTATTTCTACATTTTCTTTTCTTTCCTGTTTGTCTTCCTGGTTAGGAACTCTCCATTGTGACTCCATTCTTCCCAGTACTTCCACATAAGGGCTGACCACCCAGAAGGTAGAACCCATAAAGGAGCCTCCTACAGGTCCTTTTCACCAGGAGAGACTGAAGCCCCGCACTACGCTCAGCACACTGAGTTCCCTTTCCCTTGTCCTTGCACAGCCTTCCTTGCAGCCTGAGAACAACTGATGACTTTTACAGACTACTCTCTGGGATTGTCTGAAGGTTCTCTTCCTTTATAGGGAGTCCCTGGTGTGGGACAATGGTCTGTAGTCTGTCAATTATATTTTAAATAAATGCTGATTAGCCAGTAGCCAGGCAGGAAGTATAGGTGGGACAACCAGGCAGAAAGCAGACGTGGGGAGACAAGAACAGGAGGATTCTGGGAAGAGGATTCTGCTTTCTGCAATCCTGACTCGGCCACAGAAGAAGCAAGATGTGACTGCCTCACTGAAAAAGGTCCTGAGCCATGTGACTAAGACAGACATGAATAATGGACCAATATAAGTTATAAGAGTTAATAAGAAGCCTCAGCTAATGGGTCAATCAGTTTATAGTTAATATAGACCTCTGTGTGATTTCTTTGNGGTGTGGGACAATGGTCTGTAGTCTGTCAATTATATTTTAAATAAATGCTGATTAGCCAGTAGCCAGGCAGGAAGTATAGGTGGGACAACCAGGCAGAAAGCAGACGTGGGGAGACAAGAACAGGAGGATTCTGGGAAGAGGATTCTGCTTTCTGCAATCCTGACTCGGCCACAGAAGAAGCAAGATGTGACTGCCTCACTGAAAAAGGTCCTGAGCCATGTGACTAAGACAGACATGAATAATGGACCAATATAAGTTATAAGAGTTAATAAGAAGCCTCAGCTAATGGGTCAATCAGTTTATAGTTAATATAGACCTCTGTGTGATTTCTTTGGGACTTAACAACTATGGGAACTGGGCAGGACAGAAAACTCAGTCAACAAACAGAAACCCCAGCAACAAATGGCAAGCCAATGTGATGCTGACCAAATCTACTTAAAAGCCTGAGAGAGCTTGGGAAGTAATTCTAGACAAAAAAAAATAGAGTTAAGCACAGATTATTGATAGCAGCACTTTCTTGGGTGGACTCTGCTTGCTAGAGTCAAGACTTCTCATTTAAGAGAGGCTTCCTGACTCAGCTTTAGCTGCAAAACCTAGCAGCTTTTCTAAGAGGCCAAACACTTAAATAGTGTTGATGAAAGGCTGACCACATGCATTTTGGTTTTCAGCCAGAGCAGGAAAAAACCCACATTGGTTTAAAATGCCAGCTTTCTGTGCTGTCCTGCCAACACAAAATCTGACTCTTTCAGGCAGGCGGACCAGCTACAGAGCATTTAAGTGTGGTTTGTGAGCAGACTGCTGCAGATTGCTTGCTGGTAGGGATCTTGAAATGCCATAGAGTTGTGGCAATAAACATGGTTCCAGTCAGCACCTCTGCCATGAGGCTGGAATCTCAGAAAGCTAAAGAATAGGCTGGATCCAGCTGTCAAAGCCACAGTTTTAATCCTCTCCATATTCCTTAGCAAATTAAAGACTCACATGGTCAGAAAAACAGAGATATACAGTTAAGAGAGATTCGAAGACAAAGAAAACCTCCAATGTTTTACACTGTGTTAAAAAAATATATGCAAACTTGGAAGAGAAAAGAAGAAGACAAAAGTCCTTACAAAAAAGAGAGAGTAGTTGGGTGTGGTGGCACACACTTTAATCCCAACACTAGGAAGACAGAGGTAGGCAGACCTCTGTGAATTCAAGGTGTGGTGGCACACACCTTTAATCCCAGCACTTGGGGGAGGCAGAGGCAGGCAGATCTCTGTGAGTTCAAGGACAGCCTGGTCTACAGAGGAAGTTCCAGGACAGCCAAAGATACATAGAGAACCCTTCTCAAAAAGCCAAATTTTTTAAATGAAAGAAATAGAGGTTAAAATAAAGCCACATAAAGATGAAAAATACACAGAGAATCTGACTACTGTGTGTTATTATATTCTCTTTGAATTGTTTGAATGCTGAGGAAGGAGCAACAGCTGCNAAATAGAGGTTAAAATAAAGCCACATAAAGATGAAAAATACACAGAGAATCTGACTACTGTGTGTTATTATATTCTCTTTGAATTGTTTGAATGCTGAGGAAGGAGCAACAGCTGCTGAAAGATATTTGTTTATCAATGCTGCTTAATTAACCCAAGATAGGTATTTTTGAAAATACCTTAACTTAAAAATTGAAGTCAAAAGATATGTTACTTTGGAGAAGAGGTTTTGCTTTTGTTTCGGCAGAAAATGAGAGGTTAATTAATTCATTCGGAATTGAGAAAAATCAGGATTGATCAAGGAAGGCTACCTGAGAAATCTCTGGTAGGAACAGATGGTCCAAATGTCTAAATTCTACATCCATAACAGATCCAAGACTGCTACATAAGATGATCAAGCCTCACACCATACTCCAGTTAGGACTTGATCATAATTCTCAATTTCCTTTAGGTCCCCATGAGATTATCAGTGCCAGAAACCAGCAGGAAGTAGCCTGGAAAACTATGCCCACATTCCCTCAAAATGGACTATGAATAATGGTCAAGAGAAAAGCTATTAGATTCAGAGTTCTTGGGTTTTTTTGTTTGTTTGTTTGTTTTCCCACTCTTCGAACTGTAGACTGTTTGGACTTCCTCTCCTAGTCTCTCTTCACAACTAATCTGTTTGCATGACCACCAGTTAAGAGCCTTTAGGGCTCTGGCCAGTCTTTTAATTCACAGAAAGGCTTTGGCTATTTGACTGTGATTGAATCCCTTTTTCCTTCTGAGATTGGAATGTTCTCCTCAGAAAGCAGATACATTCACTAGCTTGACCCTGGAACTGAGCATGGAGACCAAAATGCAGTTGTTCCTACTCACCCCGTGTCTTCTGATCACTTTCTTCTTTGTTGCCCCTCCTTAGAGCCTCCACCTGGGCCCCATCATGAATGGTGCACGTTTTCAGAAGGGTAAGCTTTGACCTGATTTATCCTTTCCCAGCTGTAAACATTTAACTAGAACTTTTACCACATGTGCCCATTGGCCCCACTGGGACCTCTGAATAAGGCAGGCATAAACCCCAGAGGATTGATTCCCAATGCACTTTGGCATATGGGTGTCATTCATTATGCCTCCTTTGGCAAGCTTAAATATATACATGCAATTATTGATACCCATTCCTCTTTTGTGTATGCTTTGGCCCAAACAGGGAAGAAGGCCACACATGCTATCAAGGCACTAAAAATAGCCATGTTGGTTATGGGGGGTACTCTTGGCAATAAAAACAGACTATGGTCCAGTGTATGCCTCTGAAATCTTACAGAGCTGGAAAATCAAACACTCAACAGGGATTCCTTGTAATTCCCAAGGCCAGGCTATTGTGGAGAGAATAAACAGCTCTCTGAAGGTAGAGCTGACCAAGGTCTCCTCATAAAATAAAAAGGATCCACACCAAGGCTTGGTGGAAGTCCTTTTCAAAAAAATTTCTTGACCTTTAATAAGGAGGGCCTTAGCCCTGCTTATAAACACTGGGCATTCCTCCCCAGGGAAATTCCACTCCCACCACATTAACAAGAAGGTGAGGTTATGCTTGTGTGTTTCTACAGAACCAAACTAAACCAGGATGGATGCCCTGATTATATATCTGGCTGGCCCCAGACCAGGAAAACATCCCAGATGACTCCTTGCTATGTTAATGCTACTGTCCTACAAAAATTGAACTGCCCATATTCAGTGATCATTTTATTTCTCATATCTGGCTACTTGTTGTTAGAAGGAAAAAAGGAATTTATTCATTTGGATGAGAGCACCCTGGACTACTGATTGGATAAAAACCCTAACACATTTTCATACAGGAATCCTGCTCAGGTCAATAGGCCCATATTTGGCAATTTGCCCCTCTGTAGAAATCATGCTTGTGTAGACTCCTATTCTTACAAGGAGGCAATTACCATAATGGAACATTTAAGGGCATAAATTATTTGAGAATTCTGTCCAAATAACACCAAAACAAATCTTACTTTCAAAGGCATGCCAATCTATGTCAAGCCCCCCTTCTTCCTTTTATTAACCAATGTTATTACAAGCATATGTAAACTGTACAGCAAGCCTCTGGATGTCAGGTACCTACTAGAATCCTCAAGAAGCCTCTCAAGTGGCCCTAGTACATCTTCCCACATTCTTATGGGGACCTATCACCAATGTAACCCATTAACACAAGGTAAAGCTTATGAATCCCAATAGAATAAAGAGAGATTTTGGAATAACTACAGCACTCATCACAGTCATCTTGCTTGCAGTAACTAGAGGAGCAGTCACTATGGCCTCTCTTATTCAAACAAGACCCATGGCCAATGCCTTAAAAACAGTCAAAGAACAATCAACTGCAACCCTTGGACACAACAGTTAATTAATGTTCACTTTCATATGGCCATTATACATTTCCAACAACAAATTGATTCATTAGATGAAAAAATACAAACCTTTCATTATTGGTAAGGGCCAATTGTGAGCCTCAAATTCACTCCCTTTGCTTAACTCCATATTGAGTTTCTAACATGTCCTTTGTCAGATGGCAACTAAGAGAAAGCTTATAGGGACCGTGGAATCAAAAGTGCTAGACCTCCTTAGCCTCCTTTTTCCACAGGGAAAGATGAGTGTGCTATCCACTCATTCTGCAGCCCTACAAAGCAGGACAGTCAGATACAATAGGGAATCAAGTCAAAGGAGAAACTCAGTTTATTATTGTGAGCATCAGCTTATAAAGATTAAGATACATCTTGTGATGTGGGGTGAACCTCTAGCCAATGAGAGACAACCAAGCACTCCCTTTTGCTGGAGGGATATCTACTTAGATTTTGCTGTCTCATCCTAGGTAACTTTGAAACTATACCTCAAACTTGAGCCAGGCTTTTCTCTGTCCTACAGGCCTCAAGATACAGGCCCTGAGACAAATTTGGCCCAACAAAAAGTTTGTTAATCCTATACAACTTATACTTCATTTTTGGGCCAAGGATGGGATCAAGGGAGGTGGTCCATGCTTGACTAATGCAAATACAGGAGGCTATTTAAAGCCCTAATTTTCCTAAAAGTCTCCCCTTACTTCTGACTTTTTGGTACCTTCTAGGGATTGAACCCTTCAAGGACTAGTAGTCAAAGATAGGTATGAACATTTTGGGCAGGCCAACCTAAGACAGTCACAGTACAGAAAACTGGAGGGGTCCCCAAGGTGGGGTTATGAAAATCCATAACTCATACTACGTTACCCAATTTAATATTAAAAATGGTGAGATGAGGCAGGGCAATAGCACAAGCACATCAAGTGCATGCAAACTCACAATGAGTAAGCAAAATTATCAAGACAACCTGATAGTGGACCAAAAGCTCAGGAACTAATGACCTGTACTTCTAGCCAGTCACAACACACCAACAGAAGCATTCCTGCTGCAGCTTAATGCCCCTAACCCCATAAAAAAAAAAAACCAACCTGCTTACAATAAAGAGTTTCTGTATTGGGATCTCCTGGAGTCTGTGCTGTTGCCTTTGCATCCTTTCACCCTTGCTCCCTGGGACAACAAACAGCAGCAACAAGCCTGCCAAAACTACAGAGTGCCAGGTATCTATCAGGCAGATGCATGGATACTTGAAGGTCTTAATAGTAGATGTCTCTTACTCAAGTGCTACAATTATTTTTCTTGTTGAAACCAAAGATTTCAACATCTGAGAAGAAGAAGACAACCTGCCATACCAGTTTGATTTCTTTAAACTTATTTCAGTTTAAAATGGAAATTTTATTTGTACTTATTTGTCCTTATACACCTAAAAGTAGATATTGGCCTTATTTTTCCTGTTTCCAATGAATGATTCATGACCAAAATCAAGGAATTTCAATGTGACCTATTTACTGCCTAGATCTCCATGCATTATTGTTTTTGACAAATAAATGATTTGCAAAACAATTGAACTTCAACAATTATCTTATATAATTCATTATCTTATTATAGATTTGGAGGAGAAGTAATTTGAGATGAACTGCCTTGAAAGAAACACCAAATATCTTATTGAAAAATCATCTACAGGGCCAGCTGACAGACAATAATTTAAACATTGAAATATTTCCATCCAAGGGGTATTATCTGATTTTACTAAATGTCAGATGACATTGTTACTTCCTTAGCTCATTAACTAAGAAGAGCAGTGAACCATGATTTTCCACTAATTCCCAACTTTAGTCTTTGATTATTAAGAGAGATTATTTTGATAGAGGTGGGTCATTCACCTTGTCATTTTGGGCTTTTCATTTCACTGAAACAACAGAAGAAATAACTGTCATCATTTCTGATCACTAAGTAGCGATATGGTTGCTAAACTATAATTAAATCAAGAGAATTATGCTGAAATCAAAGGGAAAATCTGGAGTCCTTTGGTGCCCACTGGGAAAAGTTAATGGTTAGGGATGGAGTAATGTCTCAATAGTTAATGACTGATACTGTTCTTGCTTAGAACCTGAGTTTGATTCTATAACTCCAACTTCAGTGCAATCCAATGCCTCTAGTTTCCTCAGGCACCTGCATTCATATACATGTATATACATACGCATGCATGTTATTAAAAAACTAATGGTGTCCCAATAACTTAAGATGAACACGTCACCAAATGATGAAGAATGAATATTTAGCTCATATCTATTCAGTAGCAACCACACTTACAGAAACTGGCTAGTTTCAAACACTGAAAATCTTGCAAACCAAGGAAGTTATCCATGTATGAAAACAGAAGCACAGTGGGTGCAGACTATATGTGATGTGTGATGTCCTTCTATATATGTGTTGCTCTTATTGATTAAAAAATAAACCTGCTTTGGCTTATGACAGGGCAGAATACAGCCAGGCTGGAATATATATATATTGATATATATATTGATAGATAGATAGATAGACAGACACTCTCTCTCTCTCTCTCTCTCTCTCTCTCTAGGCGAAGTCAAGGAGACACTATGTAGCTGCCAAAGAAGAATGCTAGAACCTTACTTGTAGGCCACAAACTTGTGGTGATACACAGATTAATAGAAATTGATTAATTTAAGATGTAAGACTATGTTAATAAGAAACCTGAGCCAATAGGGCAAACAGTATTGTAATTATTAAAGTTTCTGTGTGATTATTCAGGTCTGGGTGGCTGAGAAACAAATGAGCAGTTTTCATAAATAGCATCCACTGCTGTGGTATGGAGCCACATAAAATCTAAAAATATGAACTATAGAAATAATCCCTGAAAGTATAGTCTTGGGTAGGTAGAATTAGCATAGTAAAAAATGACAATGTTACCAAAAGCAATCTACAGATTAAATACAGTGCCCAGCAAAATTCCAGAAAAATTCTTCATAGACTTTGAAAGAACAGTATTCAACTTCATATGGAAGGTCAAAAACCCCAGGATAGCCAAAATATTCCTGTACTGTAAAGGAACTTCCGGAGATATCACATTACCTGACTTCAAGCTCTATTACAGAGCTACAATACTGAAAACAGCCTGGTATTGATATAAAAACAAAAAGGAGAACCAATAGAACCAAATCAAAGACCCTGATATTAATCTACACATCTACAAACACCTGATTTTTTGACAAAGAAGCAACAAAATATAAAAAGCAGAAAAGAAAGCATCTTCAATAAATGGTGCTGTTATAACTAGATGTCAACATGTAGAAGAATGAAAATAGACCCATATTTATCACCAGGCATAAAACCAAGCCCAAATGGGTCAAAGACCTCAACATCAAGCCAACCACACTGAACCTCATACAATAGAAAGTGGGAAGTACACTTGAATACATTTGCACGGGAGACCATTTCCTAAATATAACCCCAGTAGCAGAGACACCAAGAGAAACAATTGATAAATGGGACCTCCTGAAACTGAGAAGCTTCTGTAAAACAAAAGACACAGTCAACAAGACAAAACAGCAGCCTTTAGGATTGGGAAAAGATCTTCACCAAAGCCACATGAGGCAGAGGTCTGATCTCCAAAATATAAAAGGAACTCAAGAAATTGGTCATCCAAAGAATAAGTAATCCAGTAAAAGAAAAAAAGTGGTCCATACATAAACAGAAAACTATCAACAGAGGAATCTAAAATGGCTGAAAGACACAGACACTTAAGGAAATGTTCAACATCATTAGACATCAGAAAAATGAAAATCAAAGCAAGTCTGAGATTCCATCTTATACTGGTAAGAATGGCCAAGATCAAAAACACTGACGACAACTTATAATGGAAAGGAAGTACGGTAAAAGGAAGACTCCTGCAGTATTAGTGGGAGTGAAAACTGGTACGGCCCCTTTGGATATCATTATGTAGACTTCTCAGAAAATTAGGAAACAACTTTCCTCAAGGCCCAGCAATTCCACTTTTGGGCATATACCCAAAGGATACTTAATCATACCACAAGGACATATGATCTACTATGTGCATAGCAGCATTATTTTTCATAGCCAGAACCTGGAAACAACCCAAATGTCCCTTGACCAAAGAATGGATAAGGAAAATGTGGTATATTTACACAATGGAGTACTACACAGTGTAGTGATAAGGGAGAAGGCCCTGCTTTTCGTCTGGCCCAGCTTCCACATGGCTAGCTTATACCCCAAAATAACAGCAAACAAATTGTATTTATTTAAACACTGCCTGGCCCGTTATATCTAGCCTCTTCTTGGCTAAATCTCACANTCCCAGCATTCTGTTCTGTCTACTCCACCTATATAAGCTGCTGTCCTATCAAAGGGCCAAGGCAGTTTCTTTATTAACCAATGAAAGTAACATATAGACAGATGATCCTCCTACATCAACACAGCAGAAACAAATAGTGACATCTTGAGATTTAGAGGTAAATGCATGGATCTAGAAAACGTCATACTGAGTGAAGTAACTCAGACTCAGAAAGACAAGCATCATATGTACTAACTCATAAGTGGCTTTTATGTCTAAGACAAAGAAGACCAGCCTATGACTGACAATCCCAGAGAACATAGACAATAATGAGGACCCTGAGAGAGACATACATGGATCTATTCTACACGGGAGGTAGAAAATGACAAGATCCTCTGAGTAAATTGGGAGCATGGGGACTATGGGATAGGGTAGGAGGGGAGGGGAGAGGAACGGATAGGAGCAGCGAAAAATGCATAGTTCAATAAAATCAATAAAAAACTAAAAAACCCTCAAGAACAAAAGAGGGCTTCTAGACCCACAAAAATGGAAATCACACACAGCTTCTTGGTAGCCACATTTTTTTTTCAAATAGACTCTGGTTTGCTGGCGGCGAGCAGAGGTACAACTCTAAGAGAAGATTTTCTGATTCAATGTTGGCTACAAAAACTGCAAGACTTCTTTAAAGTCAGTTCCCTGGATCATGCTGGTTGCACCAATGGCTCTTGCTCTTTCCAGCAGTACTGGAACGGTTAGATGGGATCTGTTAGCAGCATGTTACAAATTGCTTAATGGAGCCATAGACCCACTGTGTCTGTCGAGCTAGGACAGTGAGCATAGTTCACAGAGACAGTGAACATACCTCTGACATGTTGGACAGGGCAGAGTCAACAGGCAGTGCTGCAGAGATGGTCCTAACTATGCCAGCCTAGCATTTGGGAAAAAAGGAGCTCCTCTTCAGAAAATAATTACAGTTACACAATAAAAACAGATTCGGACCAAAACAAAACAAAACAAACAAACAAAAAAACTCTAAATGGATCACAGTGTTGGATAATTGTACATGGGCTTAAGAGAGTAAGAGAGAAGAAAGATTACAGACAGTAATAAATTAAAGGAGTAAAGATAAAAAATAAATATAGAAAAGTAATAGTAAAAAATTCATGTAAAGATGGAAAATATCCAAGGAGTCTGGATTATGTATATTATTATGTTTTCTTTGAATTGTTTGACTATTAATAGAGCTAACTGCAGAAGGACATTTGATTTTGGGGGCTGCTAAGTTAAACCACCACATATATTTTAAAGGTATCTTGACTTCAAAATTTGAGTCTAAGGATATGCTACTTTGGAAAAGAGGTTCTGCTTTTGTTTCCACAGAAGATGGGAAGCTGAGGACTTCTTCCAGGCTAATATGCCAATGTGGTTTGATGGAAGAAGAGCCCCTGAAAGGTATCTGTGAACCCTAAAAATACCTTACCCAACAAATAGCAAGAAGAAGTTTGGAGAAAACTGTGTCCAAATCCCCAAAATGATTGTTTATAAATGTTTGTTCTCATTTAAAGTCGAATAAAATATAGAGATAAATACTTTGCATTGGTATGAATCTTGGTCTATTGATACAAATTTAAGGTCAATTTTGTTACGCTGTATATATGTATTTCTTCTCTTGTTTATAGTATTGTGTTTATGCAGTTCATTTAAAAATATAGTGTATAATTAAAAGTTATGGATTAATAGATAACCATCTTTAATAGTCAAACTTGTAGTTATGTTAGTTAGATTTCTTTAGGTGTACAGAGATATATTTCAGATAGATAGTTATTCTTCAAAACTTTCAAAGACCTACAGAATATGGTATTTAATATCTTTAAAGAACTTAGACTTTTCTCAGTGGTGAGACATGTCTACTTCTGGCAGTACTAATTTCCTCAGAGAAGTTGATAGGCACTGAAGAAACTTCAACTTCCCTCCAATGTCACAAGACTAGCCATTTGGAAAACAAATTACTCATGCCTGGACTGCTTGATGGCATGCTGTTTTAACTAGACATGCAGGACCCACAGAAAAGTGACTGATGAACTTTCCAAAAGGTGGGATGATCCTTCATGGTTCCTGCTTCACAGAAGAAACTGTCAGACATTCTGGAGGAAACAGAAGAAAGAAACTGACAAACTTTGACATTTCAAGGCAAAAGAGATCCTCAAATTTCCAGCTACACTAAAAAAGTCTTCAGGATACTGTGGGCCCATAGGTTGAAGACAGATGCCACAATGTTACTGAAAAATTTTGGATGAATGTTCAAGCAGCAAGATGTCTCTGTCATTTCCAGAATTTTGGAAGCTGCTTACAATGCACTTCCTGTTTACTAAGGTGATATTACAATCTTCTGGGGTCTGAGGTAGACTTGAAGGAAGATAGTTATAGTTACAGCTTTCCTTAGTTATAATAAAAGATAAATTAGATGTGAAACTTTAGACTCACAAAGGTAGGATAGGTGATAGAGAATTTTCCTTAATTTGCCAAATGTAAATGGACTAAATACTGTAACTATAATTCTAACTTAATAATTGTCTTGTTATACACAATTTTACTATGTTACAGTTAAATTTTTCTTTTTTATTTAGACAGTGACTATGATATGGAATATCCTTTTGTATTGTGTTGCTCTTATTGGTTAATGAATAAAGATGGTTTGGCCTATGTCAAGGCAGAATATAGCTAGGTTGGAAGAGATCTATAGAGAGATTAGGCAGAGTCAAGGAGATGCCATGTAGCTGCCAAAGGAGAAGGACACCAGAAACTTACTGGTAGGTCACGATCTTTTGATACACAGATTAATAGAAATGGGTTAATTTAAAATGTAAGAGTTAGTTCATAGAAGCCTGAGCTAATAGGTCAAACAATGTCATAATTAATAGAATTTCTGTGTGATTATTTTGGTCTAAATATCCTGAGAAGTTAATAAGTAGTCTCCATTTACACTATATGTACATGTACATATAGTATGGATTATATGTGATGTCCATTTCTTTGCTTTTTCTCTTCTAATACAGAGAAGAATGGCAGTAGCTCAATTTACAGTTTAGTCTTTAAGGGCAGAATATCCAGGTAGACATGTGATGTTGAATGAAAATATAGAGATGAGCATATAAGTGATAAGGTTTATGTTTTCTACATTTAAAGAGAGATGGGGAGCATTTCCCACTAGGCAAATGGTTTTTGCCCTCTGATTAGAATTATTTTGACATTATTTATTTTTTATTGCTAATTTTTAAGTGTAGATAGCAGGGCCTGAGGATGCTGAGTTGCCAAAGGGATGGATGTGTTGATAATCTGACTGAATTATTTTGTTTCTAGGTTTTTCCACTTATTGTCCTTGTGTGATGATAAAATGATGACCAGAGCCAAACTAGGAAGGAAAGGGCTTATTTGACTTTTATATCTCAATCATCATTCATTACTGAGGGATACCAAAGTAGGAAATAAAGCAGGGGATGAGCCTAAAAACAGGAATTGAAGCTGAGATCCCAGAGAGGAATACTATTAACTTGTTTTCTCTCCATGGTTGATCAACTTGTTTTCTTATACCGACCAGGACCACATATAATGGGCAGATCTTCCTCACATCAATCAAGCCTTAATCATATTAATGCCCCCAAAACTTGCCTACAGGTTATCTACTGCAGGCATCTTCTTAATCATTGTTTCATCTTCTCAAATGTCTCTACTTTGTGACAAATTGACAGTGTTGAGGAGCATACTCACTTTTCTTTCTAAGAGGCTCAAATGCTAAATTTTCCAGAAGTCATTTCTACCTAGCCTCTTATCTTTTGTTTACAGGAGCCAGTGAGGGAATTCAAGAAACAGGAAAAAAGGAGACACCATTCTTACATCTCTTTCTTGTCACATCTAGGGTAGAGGTTGCTCACCCATAACCGTAGTAGTCTCTTTTCATTGTCTAGTACATTTCAAAGGCTTCTATCATACTGGGACTCATAGTCTCAATTCTATAAGACCAATTCTTTCCTTGTATCCCCCAGATCAGCTTCTAGGAATTGATAATCTTCATTTGTTTTCCCCTCTTTTACTCTCCCCACATTTCTGGGACCTCTATGTCATGCATTGAGTGCTGTTTGTTTTCTCTATGTGGAGATGGAGGTTTAATTTTTACTACCTGGATCTGGCATGAAACAATCCTAAAATGACTGAGTCACTTCCTTGTTTTACACCCACATGCCATTAAGACCCAAAGGAAAGTGGCTAGTTACTATATTAGCTGTCTCTAAAAGAAAATTGTTTCTCAGAAGCTGTCAAAAATTATCATTCTCCACTGTGTGCCCAAATTCCATCATATATCAATTCCTATGCCAAATGCTGTAGTGAGAGAATGAAATGTGGTCATGAGATAATGCCTGAATTTCTGAACCAATATACAGGATGTAGTATATATACTTACCTTTAGATAAAACTTTATCTTGGATAGTCAGACTGATCCTAGCCTGAAGCATGTAGGCTGCATGGTAGAGCTTTGTGGAGCTGTTAGAATGAGAACAGATATGCATGCATACTGGAGACACTATCTGTCTGTCATGTATTCTAAACACTCTGCTCCCTCCATATTGCACCTACCTTGTCCACCACTGTCAATTTCCTTAAATAACTATGGGATCATTGATGGCACAGCCTGTTTTTTTTTCTTTAAATAAAAATGGATAGCATTGAGAATTTTGAATGCCATTCAACAGAGAAGTGTCAAAAATGTCTTGAATGGATGAATAGGCCAATGTGTCAGCACTATCGAGTGTGTCCTGACAAGGTCTGTGGTAATACTTCAGTTGTATTATGAAAATAAAAACAATATCAGCAGACACTGAAAATCTAGACTTTATAGTATTAGAGTTTGCTTGTTCAGTTGCTTTATTTTTAAATCAGAAAATAATGCAGTTAAAGAAACTTCAAGAAAGGAAATATATGTATATGCCCATTTGCACATAGATTGAAGACATGTGCATAGCCAGGACATCACCTGTGCTGACATAAGCAGCCTAAATCTTTGATGGGTATTTGTTATTGTACTTTGAAATTGCTAAAACTTTTTTTCAAATTGTCTTGATGTACATGTTAAAGGTAAATCTTTTTTTCCACCACTTCCAAGTTGAAGCAAGAAGTTAGTGTTTTGTCTCAGTGAACAAGGTGTTTTTCTTCCATTAGTAAGGATAAAGTAGAGTACTGAGAAAAAAAAAAACAGGATCAGTCCTACATCAAATTTGTGTGGGCTTGAGACCATCCCATCACTTGTCAGCTCATTCCTCTGATGCAAAAATTATCCCCAATAGCATAAATATGATGGGCTCATTTAATGTCATGTTTTGATTCCAGCAGTGATAGTTTGAATGTAATGGGACCCCATAAGCTCATAAGGAGTGGCACTCTTGGTAATGTGACTTTGTTGGAGTGGGTGTGGACTTGTTGAAGGAAGTGTGTCACTGTTGAGATGGACTTTGAAGTCTCCTTTGTTCAAACTATCATCAGTGTGGTAGAGAGTTCACTTCCTGTTGCCTGTATATCAGTATCTAAAACTCTCAACGTCTTTTCCGGCACAATGTCTGCTTCTATGCAGTCATGTCCTATCATTATGATAATGGACTAAAAAACTTAAAACCATGCCAATTAAATATTTCTTTTATAAGAGCTTCCATGGTCATGGTAGAATATAGCTAAATCCTATGTTCAAAGAGATAAACAAATTAACAAATACAATAAAAGGAGTGGTGACATCCAGGCACCATTCCACCCAGCTAAGTTTCCAACTGGTGGAAAGTAATTAAAGAACATTTTAGGTCCAGGTGTGGTAATACATACCTTTAATACCAGCACTCGGGAGACAGAGGCAGGTAGATCTCTGAATTTGAGGCCAGCCTGGTCTACAGATGAAGTTCCAGGACCTCCAAGCTTAGACAGTGAAGATAATCATCAAAAAACTGAAAGCTGATGAAGATATAACTGAATAAGCAGGGCCATGTTCCAGCCCAACAAGCAGCAGAACTTGCTAACTTTCACCACATGGTTCTGACTTTAGAGTCATGGATAGAAGAAGGAAGGGTGATGTGGCATTCCCCTCTGTATGCTGTGAATACCACTGGTGAATAAAGAACCCCCCTTGGCCTGTTGATGGGACAAAACTTAGATAGGCAGGGAAAGCTAAACTGAATGCTGGGTGAAAGGAGGTGGAGTCTGGGAGAAGCCATGGAGCTGCCATCAGAGACAGAAGTGCTAAAATGTTGCTGGCAGGCCATGACCTCATGGTGATGCACAGATTAATGGAGATGGGTTAAATTAATATGTAAGAGTTAGCCAATAGGAAGCTCGAGCTAATGGGGCTAACAGTGATTTAAATAATATGGTTTCTGTGTGATTATTTTGCTGAACTGACCAATTAGCCTTCCTTACAATAAAAGGGGTCATGGAACCTTCCAACATGACTAATGAAACCTACTGAAGCCAGGCATGTGTCAAGGTATCCTTGAATAGAGTCCCAGAGAGGCCATTTTGTGGGATGAAGCCTGGATTGACTGGGAAAACACAAGATGTTGGTGATGCCATAGCCATCCTACACAGGGATGAAAGCTGTTAACAGGGAGCAGAGCCTGTCCAAAAGAAAGAAACATGTTGCAGTCAACAAAACTGAAAGAATTGAATATCAGAAGAGTGTTTTCACTTCAGACATGGAGATGCAGAATTTATAGTTTTCCCAGCTGGTTTTTGGTCTTTCTTTGTTTCAGAATTTCCTCATTATGCTCCTTTCCCTTCATTGTAAAATGGTAATGTATATACTGTGCCACAACATGTTGGAAGTATGTAATCTGCTTTTTGATATTGATTTTACAGGAGATTACAGTTAAGAGATTGCATGAATCTCAGAAGACCCTTTGAACTTTCAAACGTTGTTGGACCTGATAGATTATGAGGAATTTTGAAGTTAGACCAAATGGATTTTACTTTGTGATATTGTTGTAAGCTTATGGGAGGGCAGGGGGTGGATTATGACAGTTTAAATGTAAGTGACCCCTATAAACTCATAGGAAATGACACTTTTGAGAGATATGGCTTTGTTGAAGTAGGTGTGGCTTTGTTGTAGGAAGTGACACAGCTGTGTTTCCTGTAGGGGTGGGCTTTGGGCTTTGCTCAAACTCAGTGATTAAGAGTTACTTTCTTTGCAAAAGTCCTGGGCTCAGTCTCAGCCCCCATATGATGGAGCTCACAACCACCTTCTTGCCAACTCAAGGATCCTAACTTGCTCTTGCAGTCTCCCCATACACCTACACTTACAACACCCCCAATAAAATACAAATAACTAAATGATGACACATATAAATCCTAACAAGAGACAAATGATTTTCAGGGTTGAAAGCAATAGTGGAAGGATAGATATCACACAGAAGAATTTTTTAGGGCAGTAAAATCATTTCTTATGATACTATGGTTAGTGATACATATAATTCATGTTTATAAAGTCCACTGGATGTAACAAATAAAGGATAAACTTTACTATGAATCCAGTATTACTATAAATTCAGATGACTATGGGTCAATGTAGAAAGAAGGTGATAGTGTGGAAAGTTGTAAATAATTTATAGGCATTCTACTTTCTACCCAGTTTTGCTGTAAATCTAAGGTAGAAAACCTATTTAAAAGAAAAATTGTTCAGGAAAACTTTACAGAAACAAATCTCCAAAGCTGACAGACTGAATGAGGGCCCTGTTCTACAGAGATCTGACATTTAAATGTATAAGCTCTAGGTGCAATTTTACTTAAGATTGTCAGTGTTGTTTTGGAGTCTTTTCTAAAAATCTAGATGTCACACCATTGCAGATAAAATTAACCTTAATTTATGCAATAGTTTTCCATTTGAACATGAAAGTGTAGCTTTAACAGTTTCCTTTCTTATTTATTTTGGCACTCATATTTGATATGAGAGGGGAAGGCTGATTTTCTGAGTTCTGTATATGAAGGGCAATAGACTGAATGAAGAAAAATCAAAGATGTATAACAACTAGTCACCAACGAAAGAAATAAAGATAGGAAAAGACAAGATGATAATTTTGTGGAGTCCGGTGATAGATATGACATGATATGTATGATGTGATAATATATATATATAAATAGCATTTATACTATTATTTGATAAATGACTAAATTGGTATTGTGTTTGAATTTTCAATGGGAATAAGCAAAAGGAGGGTTTCCCTTCATTTAAAGTATAAATGAGTTATTAAATTCCTTAAAGTTAGGAAGCAAAAATATCAGCTGGTTTTATTGATTGTGCCTTGTTTGTATTGACTGAATAATGACTTTAGGAAATGTGATTGACAGAGAACACTTTGGTGTATTGTGAGTGCATGGGATAGACCAAGGGTATAAGGAATTTGGAATGGTTTTGTAGTAATTCATAATTAACACAAATTTAAATGTTGCATGAACATAGAGCTTACAAATTACTTTCAATTTTTTCAATAATATCTTACAGTCTTGATACTACAGAACAAAACCAAGGGAAATCTCATGTTCACATGGAAGTTCATGACCTAGATTAATTTGTTGCCAATTAGAGCAGTATTATAAATATAAGCTTAATTAATAGAACTAAAAATCTATATAATTTAGTTTATACACTCCAGCTTGACTCAAACAATGGAAAAAATACAGTAATAGCTGGTTGGTGATGGTGCATGGGTTTAATTCCAGTACTCGGAAGTCAAGGTAGGTGGATTTTTGAGTTTGTGGCTAGACTGGTCTACATAGAGAAACACTGCTTAGAAAAGTAAAACAACAATGACCTCCTGCAATCACAGTAATAATATCAGGAAAAGGTCAGCCCCTTTGAGTGAACATTTAACTGGGGCTACTTTAATCTTCATCTTGGGAACATTTAAAACTAGAGATCCCTCCCACATTCTGTAAGTCTCCATGTAGCTCTGCTATGGAATTTCTCTGCTTTTTTTTGAAGCACTTCACCAGCCAGACTCCTTCCAGCTCCTCACTAAAAAATCTTGCAAACGCTTGCTTTAAACCAATGATTTCTTCAAATTCAAGTAGAAGGTCAGCTTCCAATCTGCTCCAGTTCACTGGGGTTATACATTTTAACACAAATTCTTTAATTGATCTGCATGTATTTATTTATTTAGATAGCTAGTTAGTTGTTTGTTTTTTTTTAAAACCTTTCTCCCACCCCTCAATCTGGACCTTCCTTAGAGTATTTCTCCAGTTTCTGTAGACTGATCACAAGGAAAAGGTTCAGAGGGAAGAACACTCAATGTCCGGCAGTGCTACTGTCCGTGGTCCTGAAGCTGCATTGTTCAGGATGAACTTGGTTTCTAAAGCTTGCATTTGGTATCCTTTGTCCACTTTTCCCAGGACGTGTTAAGGACGGTCAAGCGATGACGGGTAGGAAAAACAAAGTCAAGGAGACATTTGGGAGAGAAAGATAGAGGATCTTATAGAGGTAACTAAAAGATAGAAGGACGGTTGAGTGCCAGGTGATTTCCAAACAACTGCAAATTTGCAGTTTAGAAGCAACAGTGGATGAAACTATCGCGGACACAGCCTAAGGTGAAAGGATAATCGGAATGCGAGCACCCAGTCATTCAGGGCCTTCTAAGCATGCCATGAACATAGGACTCAGTGGACGAGGGCTCCAGATGTATAATCATCGTTTGCATTCCAATCTGTCATAAGCCTTCTTTCGCTTTTCCTGCTTTGGTGTAGTACAGACAAAGCCAAAGTTGTCTGTCATTCCGCACTGTGGTCGAACAAAGACAACTGTAATTTATGCTTCTTCCTGGATATAGCTGTGTACAGACTTTGACTCTAAGCATTGTCTCACAGACCGAATCACAGACCCCACTTCTGACTGACAAGGCACACGTGTCTCTTATTCATGTTTCCCACTCGTGTAACCCCTTGGAGGACAGAGAGTGACCTTAAACATTTTGGATACTTCAACATCCTAGAGTGCTTAATACAGACAACTGCAATGTCTTCCATAGAAACTGCGTCCACAGAGGTTTTGTTAAACAGCTTTGGCCCTGTTTTCTCTAACAGTCCCATCCTCTTCCAGGTTTTCCCGCGTTCGGGGAATCCAGGTCCACCAGGTCCCTGGCCTCCTGCTGCCACGTGGTCCAGTCTTTCTGAGTATGAATCTCCATTCAGTCCTCCATCACCAATGCAGATCATTCAGGAGCCCAACCCCTCCTGGCCCGGCCTTAGCAAGCTCCTGGTCCCCGCCCAGAGGGTAACGCTATTGCCATGGAGACGGCACCTGCGCCCTCTGTGGCGCCTGTCTCCAGTCCCGCCCCTCGGGCGCTCCCG
>LOEQ01003275.1:49323-59420 GCA_001685075.1 Bramus lutescens | reverse complement strand
GGGGTCACACCCCCCTCACCCATCCGCAGGGGTCACACCCCCCTCACCCATCCACAGGGGTCACCCCCCTCACCCATCTGCAGGGGTCACCCATCCACATCCCTAGCAAAGGCTGTTGGGGGGCCTCTCCACTGACCCCGCTGTGAAGACAGTTGCCACCTGCTGCGAGCTGCCCAGGACACACCAGGGGGGGTCTCCAGAGTCGGATTTCTCCCTGGCCCTCCTCCCTTCTATTGTACTATGAGCTTAATGTGCTTAAAGACACGTGGGGACAGACAGCACGGAGGCAGCACTTTACACCCGAGGATGTCAGAGGGACAAGCGGGTCAAGAGGGACCTCCCATGACCCCAGCATCACAGGGCCTCCCAAGGCAGCCAGGGTCACTGCCTGAACTAGCACCACACTTCCCAGAAGGAGCAAAAATGCCCATGGAAATCCGTACAACGTGCACAGTGCCACCAGCCCCAACACTAGGGGGTAGCCCAGCATCCCTAGCACTCAGGCAAAGGATAGCACAAGCTACCAGTTGTCCATTAGCTGGACTATTACCAACCCTGACGTGACAGTCAGGGGACCCTGAGGACATGGTGCTTGTGAGGGACACAGACAGACAGGAAATGTCCAGAGTGATCCAGAGATGGACGAGTGGAGGTGGGACTCAGGGCACAGAGCACAATGGGACGCACGTGTTGTGCATGTGGTCCTATGGCAGCCCCTGCCCTGGACTCTGAACTGGCCAGGAGCACTTACAGACATCGGGTAAAGTCTGTTACTCAGGCCGGGTTGAGGAGGGTGTGGGCGTAATAAAATGCGCCCTCTCTTCTGGGCTGTGCCTGCTACCTCCCCTCACCCCTGAACGGATAGGCAGGGCCTAGTGTGAGGAGTGCCCCTGAAGGAGACAGCTTGAGACATGACCCTACTGCACCCCAACACCCCAAATCAACCTCAGGCCAAATCCAAGACTTCCAGCCCAGATAAATCTTCCATCTTCACAAGTGTGCACTCCAGCATTTTCTGTGACAGATGCAGGTGCAGAGGTGTTACAGACAACACACTCACGTGTGTGGGCGCACACACACACACAGATGCACATACATGCTCACACACACTCACAGGCGTGCACACACACAGACACATGCTCACACATACATACTCACGTGCACGCACACACAGACACGCGCACACACACAGACATACATGGTCATGCTCTCACACACACACACACACATATACACACACACATACGGCCCTATACCCCACCTACTGCCAGGTCACTTCTTACAAGGTGTGCACTCGCTAGGCTTCCAGGAGAACAGAACACAACAGGTGTCATCTCAGGTGGGTGTGGCTCAGCAACACTGCCTCCCACCGCTGCTCAGCCTTAGGTCATATGCCCTGTAGAGCAGGAAGACTGGGCCCTGTGGGGACGCTGCGGTGCCCAGCCATGGACTCCGGACACACAGCACACATCTGCCATCGCCTCGGTACCCTTGACTGGAGAGCTTGGCCCCTCCAGGGCTCCATCCCCAAGACATACTAGCCCAGCAACAGGACACCGGGCAGGAAGTTAGTGAGGTTAAGTTTCCTTATGGGGAACTTTATACCCCAGCCTCCAGAGGCCACGCTGCAGCCTCCCTGCATCCTCCTCCTTCAACCTTTTCCCAAGCACCACCTCCCTGGACAGCCACCTCAGTTTCCCCCAACCCACCCACCACAGCACTGTCCATGGCCTCACATACACCAATGTCAGCACAGATGGCCCCAGTTCTGGATAAGAGGGAATGGAAGGCAAGAGCCTGCGTGGCCTAAGTGGGGTAGGGAGGCCAAGGCCACCTCGTGCCCAGCAGGCAGCAGCTACCAGCCCTCAGTGGCACCTTCAAAAGCCTTCCTCATATGCCCGCCATTCCTCCATCTCAGCTGCAACAGGATGGCAAACGACCTGCACCTGCCCGCTGGGCACTCCCACTAAGTGCCAGTAGTGTCTCCCAACCACAGCTGTTCCTGTCCCTTGCCAAGCTGCCTGGAAGACAACCCTGACAGGTGGGCCTGTGCTGCCTGGATGGCGTCCTTCGTAATCACTCCTCCCCCACTCCCTGATCCCCGGCCACCCTGCCAGTTGTCCTCAGGCTACATGACACGGTGAAACTAGGCAGGATGGCTTCCAGAAGGGCAGTGTGCCTGACACTTGCTGCTAGCCATCCTGGCTCACACTTAAGTCCAAAATCAGCCCTGTGTTCTGACCATGCTTGCAAAACCGAGGAACTGAAGTGGCATGCGTGGACGGATGGCATCCACTAGGGCGGGCACATGCTCGCCGATCCCAGAAGCTCCAGATGTCTGTGGGACAAACAGCCAGAGCTGGGGAGATGGCTCAGTGAGTAGTGTGTCTGCCACACAAGTCTGAGGACCAGCATTCCGATCCCCGGCACCAATATAAAAAGTCGGATGTGGTGGCACACGCTTCTAATCTCGGCAATGCAATGGCAGAAGCAGGATGGCTGGGGCTTGCTGGATGGCTAGCAGAGATAGCCAACAAGGCTGAACCAGCCAGCTCTAGGTCACTGAGCTGTGTTTAAAAACAAAACAAAACCAGGAAGAAGCCAGGTATACTCTCACTCAGGAGGCAGAGGCAGGCGGATCTCTGTGAGTTCCAGTACAGCCTAGGCTACAAAGAGAAAGCCTGTTTCGAAGAACTAAAATAAGTAGATCTTGAAAAACAAAAAAGAATGACTGAAGGAGACACCCAAAATTGACCTCTGGTCTCCACATACATACAACTGTGCGTGCACATGCACACGTCAACTGTGCGTGCACATGCACACGTCAACCATCCCAATCCTAGAATGTGGAGGGCGGTTCAGGCAGGTGACACTCCTAAGGGTGACCATGCTGCTGCTCCACAGCATAGATGACAAAACAGTGGTTCCAAGAAGACTGTTTAGTGTCTGGGGGATTTTAGGTGGGGCTCCACCCTAACCATGCCCCCAGCCCCTCAAGGGGATTCTGGGCGGAGCTCCACCCTAACCACGCCCCCAGCTCCTCACTGGGGGATTCTAGGCGGGGCTCCACTCTGACCACAATCCTAGCCCCTTAAGAGCCACTAGTAGCTCATAACTGAGGCTAGGGTCCTAATCCCAGGTCCAAGCACCAACCAGGACTTCTGATAACACATCCTCCTGTCCCTTGAGTGAGTGAAATCCTGGGCGCATCCAGAGTCCCCAAGTACCTAGTAGATTTTATACAACGAGCCCTCATATCTGGAGCTTACCTGGCAAATAGCACCCAAGCCCAAGCACCCCCATTTCAGGTCATCCTGTTAACTCCTAAGACATGAGAATGTCTTCTTGGACCTTCACCACAGACTTTGGAGGGACACAGTGGTTCCTGTCCTACCCCAGTTATATCCCTGACCACCTGGGACCTATCCAAAGTTCTATGAGAACAGAGATCCCATGATTTGCATGAGAGACACTCCAACAAGACTCCTCACCCCCTCTTAGTGGACTTGAGTTTCCTACCCTACTCAAGGACAAGAGACCTTCCCCATATCCATCCCCTCACCCCCGGAGACAGGAGACATTTCACTGCTGAGGCAAACCCCCGTCCCATCATGCCCCTCAACCACTAGTTCCCATACTTCCCCTTGTAGTGACTTCAAATACCCTAGCAACTCTGAGTGGGTGGGTGGCTGACTCTGCCATTCATTGCTGGACCCTTCATCAGGAGCACCCCAAGATATCTTTGAACCCTGCAGTGGGTGGATCCTACCCAGTGGTGACCCTGAGCAACAGCTCCATCACTCACTCAAACCCTAGAACCTAAGGGTCTCCCAGACAGCCCCCCAACATGCACTCCTCAGGGGTCTCCCAGAACTGCGCCTAATGTGTCCCTTACCCAGTGGGTCCCCAAAAGTCTGAATTCCTCTGAAGGATGACCCCTGACCGACACCTCTTTTTCAGGGTCCCTCATCAAAAAACTCCCTCCCAGGATCTCTTGGTTGAAAAGACTTCACTTAGTCTGCACCCCTCCTCAGGGGGCCCCGAATCTCACACTCCAGTTAAGGCTAGCCTTGCCTAAAGTGGAGTTGTCCATCAGAGGTTCCCAGAACAATCTACAACTGATCCCTTACTGGCAGTCCCCAAGACCTGTGAACCCCTCAGTTGTTGGAGTCTGTCCCTAAGGGATTCTCAAAGCCCAAAGGCCCCAAGGACAGCCTCCAGTCAGCACTGACTTAGGGTCCCCAAGGTTCTCATGTGCCCCTAATTCGGGGGGACTTGCTCAGTCTCTGCATATATATCTGGGGAGTTCTAGGAATCACCCAGGGTCCTTTAAACCTATGACCCTGGGTGGGCGGGTCTTTCCTGACTTCATGTACCGTGAAGGGTCCCTAAGGTCCTAGAGGCCACCTGAGGAGCATTCCCCTAAATCTCTTGACCCCTTATTGGGAGTCTTAGCTCAGTCTACACTTGTCCTTCGGGGTGCCTGGGGGGAGGGGAGGCATGGATTAACTCTATCAGCACCTGTCCCCCAACAGTCCCAGGGTGGATGGAGCTTCAGGGAGCGGGGACTAACTTTGTCTTGTCACCTGTCCCTAAGGTCCCTCAGTTGAGAGAGACTTGGACCCATATACACCCCACTCCCCCACCCCAGTGGGCATGGCTATGCTGTTTGCACTTGTTGCTGATTTCCTAATGGGCGGGGCTTAGCGGTCTGCACGAGTTCCTGGGAGGTCCCTTGGGCTTAGCTGTTTGCACCTGAGAGAGGCGTCTCCATCCCAACTCCCGGTGGGCGGAGCTTGGCGCTCTACAATTGTTCCTGGGGTCGCCTGATGGACAGGCCTTAGCCCTAGGCACCCGTCCCTGGGGTCCTCTGGTGGGCAAAGCTTGGCTGTCTGCACCTGCCCCAGGGGATCTGCATTGGTCAAGACTCAGATATCTGGCCCTGTCCCTTAGGTCTCCGGTGGGCAGGGCTCAGCCCTACGCGTCCGTCCCTGGGGTCCCCGGTGGGCAGGCCTCAGCCCTATGCACCCGTCCCTGGGGTCCCCGGTAGGCAGGATTCAGAGGTATGCACCTTGCCGCAGGGCTCAGCTTATTGCACCTGTCACCGGAATCCGTCTGTTGGCTCCCCGCGTCTCCAGTGCCGACCCACGTACCTCGCGCGTGGTCACCTCCTCCTTCTCGGAGATCCGTAGCAGCAGCCGATCGTTCTCCAGCTCGAGAGCGCGGACGCGGTCAATGTAGTGCGCCAGGCGGTCGTTGAGCTCGCGCAGCTCCTCCTTTTCCTGCAGCCGAGANCAGTTGCCCTGGTGCGGCGCGCTCATTCAATCCGCGCCGCGGAAGATGGCGCCGCTGCTCGCCGCGCGGGGTTCGCCGGGACTTGTAGTCTTCTCCCTGGCACGGAGCACGTTGGAAGAGGTAGTCTATGAGGCAGCGTATGAGGCGTGTCAGGAGATGTAGTTTTTAGGGCCCGGCCGCCTCGCCTCCAGGTTCAGTCCCTTGTAGGGGATGGCTTCAGAGTTATGACTTCCACATGAGCGCATGTAACACGCATACACAGAAATAAATGGTAAATAAATGCAAAGTAATTAAACAAAAAGACAGCAAGGGCAGGCGAAATGTCTCAGAAGTTAGGAACATGCTGCCAAGTCTATGATCAAAGTTCAATCCCTGGGTCTACATAGAAGAAAATTGACTCACACAAGTTGTCCCCCGACCTCCACACGTACAGAAACACAAAGAAATGGAATTTTAAAAAACTTGAAAGAACCACTTCAAAGCAAATATCCACTGTCTTCCCAGCACTGGGAAGTTTGAGACAGGAGGATTGAAGACAGCATTGAATGTGACTCAGTTGGTACAGCTCTTCTCCAAACAGTCCTACTGTCCCCTGTAGGACACCAACAGGAACCCAGCCTGTTTCTAGGCACCTCTATCAGGCTCAGCTGCAGCCAGCCTCCGAAGTCAGGAAGGGAAGAACGAGCCCTGAGTTTGCCTAGCCTAAAAGCTACTTAGTGTCAAAGGACCTGCTACTGTTTTTCATTTTCTTACAATTGAAGCTACTAGTTTGCAAAATGTAAACGGGGAGCTGGAGAGGTTCAGCTGTTAATGGGACTGGTTGCTCTTCCAAGAGATCTGGGTTCAATTCCCAGCACCCACACGGCAGCTCACAACTCCCAATAACTTTACCTCCTGAAGATCCAACACCCTCACACATACAAAACATCAATCCACATAAAAATAAATAGATAAAACATTAAAAAAAAAATCTGTTGGGGGAGTAGTTGTGGTCAGGGTAAAGCCCTTCCCAGAATGCCCCAGTGTAGATGAGAGTTTACCTAGAGAGCAGTAGGCCCTCTGGGCGGTGGTGGCTCACCCCTTTAATCCCAGCACTCAGGAGGGAGAGACAAATGGATCTCTGTGAGTTCCAGGCCAGTCTGTTTTACAGAGCAAGTTCCAGTGAGAGGATCCAAAGCTACAGAGAAACTGTCTCAAAAAGAAAAAGAAAAGAAAAAAAAAAAGAACAATGGGCTCTAGATTTCATCTCCAGGAGGGCAAAACATTTTCTTTATCTGATTTTATTTCCCACTGGCCTGCATGCATTTCCTCTTCTCAGGCCCACTGACTCGAAACTGAGTCTAGGCCCAGCTCAACTATAGGGGGATTTCTGGCAGTTAGATAAAAAGCCAGCATCCCTCAGGAACTTCTGAAGCCTGTTACCATTTGCCAAAAGGAATAGTTTTCCTTGTCTCTAGCAGAAGGGACATGTGGCTCTCCAATTAATGCCTACCTGTGGTGCCTATCAACACATCAAAGTCGACAATGGCCTCTAGACTCTCCCAGGACTTGTTACACATTTCCAAGCACCCCCATCTCCTCCATGAGCTCACTGGCCCCTCTCCTCTCCAGGTATCCCTTCTCTTTGTAACCCTCCAGATCTATTCCCCGTGTAGCGCCTCTCTGCTTTCTTTGGGTGACAGCCCAAGAAACTTTTCCTTTTCGGTCCACAAAATGGCCATTTCCGTTTCTTTAATGCGCCCTCACCCCGTTCGGCCCTTGCTGTACTCTGACTTCAGGGCTTGTTGCTAGTGTTCCCTCCTAAGTGTGTTTCCCCCCACTTGTTGGCATGCTGTGCTCTGCGAAGCCAAGGCTTGCGGTGGACTTCCTGCCCTCTTCTCTCAGCACGGGGCGGGGTTCTCGGGGCACCCAACCCCTGCACTTCTGGACTCTAAGTCCCAGAAAACCCCGCGGTGCCTTGGATGGGGCGGGACCCTCTCCTCTCACGTGCACTTTGGAAGATGTCCTGCGATTTTCAAATTTTGGCGCTGAGCGGATGGGGCGGTGACAGCTGCAGTGACAGCTGCAGCCGAGGTGTCCCCTCACTGCCCGGACCTGCTGGCTTACCCATCTCACCGGCTCTCAACACAGAGGATGGGGAATAGAGGACCCGGAGTTCCAGGAGCGAGAACTGAGGCCCATGATAATCAAGGACTGGCCTGGAGAACACCCCTTCAACAGCATAGGACGGAGCTGGGGCTCTCCCCGCCCCCTGTGTCTGGGACGCTACAAAGTGGCTACTTGCTGTCTGCTTTGGGGGTACAGGGCTGTTAACAGGAAATCCTGACCCCTGGACCCTCAGCCCTGGAACTCACTGCTCTGTGCCCATCCTTCTACCCTCCATACCCTGGCGCCACTGTCCCCGCCCAGGCTGGATTTTGGCGCCAGTTTTTAATAATAAAAATAAATAAATTGCATACCAAAGGACGTCTCTGGCTTCTAGCCCATTTGGGCTGTATTCGAAATTCCGGAGCTTGGATCTCTGAAGAAGGTGGAATTCAGAGCCTGGATTTCAGGAAGATTTGGGTCCTGAGTTTGGCTTCCAAATTGTGGAATTCTGTGTTTCCAGATCTTAGATTCAGGAATCTGGAGAGTAAACTGTCTTTTCTGGACTGGGGGGGAGACTGGATACTGAATTCTGTATTTGAGGGAGGCCTATTTAGGAATGTTGATTCTGGAGCTGAGCCAAGCTCACTCCCAGAATTTGGGAACTCAACCTACAATCTAGTATCATATTTTTTTAAAGACTTTATTTGTTTATTATGTATACCGTTTTCTGACTGCATGTATGCCTGCATGCCTGAAGAGGGCACCAGATCTCATTACAGATGGTTGTGAGCCACCATGTGGTTGCTGGGAATTGAACTCAGGACCTCTGGAAGGACAGTCAGTGTTCTTAACCTCTGAGCCATCTCTCCAGCACCTCTAGTATCATAATTTAACAACCTGTGACTGTGACTTGGGATGGGGGGCAGAACCAGGGGGATTTCTGTGAATCTGAGACCAGCCTGGTGTACATAGTGAGCTTCAAGCCAACCAAGATATAGAAGACCCTGTCTGAGAACAAAATCCTGGGGCCTGAGCCAGGAAGCCCCAAGGTCGGTCGGACACTCACTGGCCAATGAGCTCCACAGATGGGGACGTTTGTCTGTGAGTCTGTCACTAGAGAGGCTCAAGAATACCTATCAGGGATAAGTTCTAAGTGGGTTAGAACACTGTAAGCTTCATGGTGAATTCAAACGGGGTGGGGAGGCTTCCCTGTGGGCGCTGGGAGGGCAGCCATCTCCACAGAGCACCTACCTGGAGAGAGGAGGAGAAGCATAGATGAGACAGGACAGCACCTGCCAAGTCAGCACTGAAAGGAGCTGACTCTGAGGAGTCCCACAGGGTAAGTTCAGAAAAACAGGTAAAAATAAAGATAAGAGTAAAAGATATGCCTAGGTATTAGTCAGCTTTGCTGTGTAACAAACACCCTCTCAAAATATACACGTTGGACTTGCTGCAAAGCCTAATGACCCACGTGGTAGAGGACAGAACCGATCCCCATGTCCTCTGACTCGACTGCCATATTGTAGCACGTGCACACCTCACACCTACAAGCCCTCCACAATAAACAAAATATCATATATACACTTTACTTGAATATTTAACAGTTATGTTAATGCCACTGTCAACAAAAAATGAGATATTTTGAGACAGACCACATTTACAATCTTATTAAATGGAGTCCTTGACAACCTTATTCTATCCCTAATTTATGAATTAAACTACAATTTTAAAAAATATTTTTAAATTTATTATGTATACAATATTCTGTCTGGGTATATACCTATAGGCCAGAAGAGGGCACCAGACCTCATTACAGATGGTTGTGAGCCACCATGTGGTTGCTGGGAATTGAACTCAGGAACTCTGGAAGAGGAGTCAGTGCTCTTAACCGCTGAGCCATCTCTCCAGGCCCCTAAACTACAATTTTTGTTACATCTGAAATTATTTTAATATGCATGGGTGTTGTACCCGTGTAACAGTGAGGGTTGGAAGACAGATGGAGCCTCTCTGTCTTTGCCTTCCACTGTTCACATCCTGGGATTGAATTCAGTCAGATAACCAGGCTTGGCAGCAAGCCCCCTTTATCCTTTGAGCGATGGCACCAGCCCTAGAAATTAATCTAACGGCACACGTGTAGGAAAGTTTTACTGTACAGCAAAGTCTGTTCCGGTGTTGCCTCAGCCCACCCAGATCAGAAATTCATTTTCCTACAGCATGGGGGGCAGCGCCAAAGCTCAACTGCAATTTTGTTTTAATTGTGTCTTTCTTTGTATGTGTACATGTGTGCATTCTACATGAGCTATGCTGATGTGGGATTCCCCTTTGTATTCTGTGAATATGATTGGCTAATTAATAAAGAAAATTGGCTTGGCCTGATAGGACAAAAGAATGGAGCTAGGCGCGGAAAACCAAACAAAATGCTGTGAAAAAGGAGATGAAAAAAGAGAAAAGCGATGTAGCCCCTCCAGAGCCAGACAGAACTTTAGCTGGTAAGCCACAGCCACGTGGCAATACACAGATTAATAAAAATGGGTTAAATTAAGATGTGAAAGTTAGCCATTAAGAAGTTAGAGCTAGGGCTGGAGAGATGGCTCAGAGGTTAAGAGCACTGACTACCCTTCCGGAGGGAGGTTCTGAGTACAATTCCCAGCAACCACATGGTGGCTCACAACCATCTGTAATGAGATCTGGTGCCCTCTTCTGGCATGCGGGCA
>LOEQ01003275.1:0-10363 GCA_001685075.1 Bramus lutescens | reverse complement strand
GGAACCTGCCAGGTGGGGGAAGAAGCCGAAAAAGGCGGCCTCCCTCGCCGCAGAAGGTAACTGGCTCTGGCTATGAGTCTGTGCCTGTCACCTTCCAGGAAAGGATTCTTTAAGATATAGCCCCGGGCTGGTGTGGTCCCAGGGGCTTCCAGGTGCCCAGTGCTACCCCCACCCACATGTGAGGGGTGAGAAGGATGAAACTGGGACCCAATTGCACCCTGCAGCCCAGAAGCCAAGCTTGGTAACCAATTTAGAGGCCAGCCTGAGCTACACGAGACTCTGCTTNNNNAAAAAAAAAAGCTGGATTGAAAATGAACTCTATCAAATTTAGAAAGAAAAATTAGAGCTGGAAAAGATGGCTCAGAGGTTAAGCGCACTGGCTGCTCTTCCAGAGAGCCTGAGTTCAATTCCCAGAATTCCCAGCAACTACATGGGGGCTCACAATATTCTATGCGATCTGGTGCCCTCTTCCGGCATCCAGGCACACAGCCAGGTACATATGTAGGCAGAACCCTGTACACATAAATAAATAAATCTTTAAAAAAAGAAAAAAGAAAAAAATGGATGAGGGGGGGACCTGGGAGCTACCAGCTGAGGGGATTCTAAGAAGGGGTCACGCTCCCAGCAGCTCACTGGGGATTTTGGGCGGGGCCACACCCTGACCATGCTCAGTCTTCCTTTTACTTTCCGCTTTGATCAAGCCTTCCCTGAACTGCCCAGTCTGGGCTGGAATTCCGCTCCTCCTAAGCCTCCTATAGCAGGTGGCAGGCTCTTGCTCCATGTCTCACTTCTGTCTCCTGTCAACATCCAGGAATCTGGCTAATTTTCCCTCCCCGTTTTCTCGTCCTGCCTGCCAAAAANAAAAAAAAAAAAGTTAGGAAATAAGTGGAAAACAGACAGAAAACACAACAAAACAGTGAGCAGGTGGCCAGGAGGCAGCGCAGACCTCTGTCCACTCCCAGCACGTGAGGTTCAGAGCCCGGATCAGGAGCCAAACAAACCGGCAGAGAGCTGGGCTCGGGTCCCTGCACCTGCGCGGCCCATGGGGCACCACTGCATACACAGGCCTCAGAAATGACTGCACACCACTGTAAACACAGGCCTCAGCCACGACTGCACACCACTGTATAGACCGCATCCCAATGACAATTGCAAGCCAACTCTATATACAAGGGTCTAGGCAATGCTGCAGACCACTGTATACACAAGCGTCTTGATACAATTTCACGCCAACTATATACATCAGGACCTTGGCAATGCTTGCCTGCCTCTTGCACAAGGAGCCCAGGATTGGGGCACCTAGGGATGATTTCAAGGTTCTGGGTTATGTGATACATTGTGCTTGCTTTTTTTTTTTTGTTTTATTTTGGTTTTTGTTTTGTTTTTTTTTTCTTATTGTTGTTTTTTCAGAAATTGCCAAACTGCTTTCTACGGCAGCTGTAATGTTTCCCTTCTTCACCCATGTGGGGCTAGAATGTTTTTCTAATTTAGTTGTGCAACTGTCAGCACGGCTCCTTCAGGAGGGAGGGGAAGTAGCTTCTCCTGGCTCAGGCTCCTTCAGTGGGTTCAGACCTAGGGGCTCCCACAGGGGGTGATCATGCCCCTCAGGAAACTCTGGGGACATGAGGCCTGTCAACAGTCAGGGACCTCCTGGTATGGAGTGGAGCCGGTTCTTTAGAGCAGCCGACAGAGACAGAGAGCCTTGGCAGTGCTGAGGCAACCCCTGGCAGACAGCTCCTCTGTACTGCCATAGGACCCTCACCACCTCCCCCATTCTCATAAGCTCTCGCATCACACCAGTCACGAAAGAGGACAAAGACACAGACCATGGACAGGGGCTGGCACCTGAATGTCCACCCACGGGAAAGCACGTGTTGGGGCTCCCTGGTGAGCCATCCCTAGGGTGGGTGGGCCGAATCTGCAGCTTCTCGGGGTCACTTGGTCACATGGAAGCAGGGTATGGGGTTGGCCATGTGAGGACATTCGGGGGACGTATTTCCAAGGGAAACCAGTGACCCAGATGAAAAACAGCATCTTGTGACCCACTGCAGCCGTGATCTCTTTGTTCGCACACTAAATGGGTCCCTGTGTGGTTATTTTTAGAAAGAATAGGCATAAATAAAATGTCCACAAGAGGCAAAAGCAGATTGGCCAGGCAGGTCCCCACTGCCAGCATGGAGCCCCAGAATGACTGGTGATGATCAAGGGTGACCCAGCCACGGATGGGTCTGCCACCTCGGAGACAGAAGCTGGAGAGAAAGGACCACTGTGTACCCATCTGGCCCTCATGGGGTAGCGGGAGGTGGCCTTTGATCGCCTCGGCTGTGTGTGTGTGTGTGTGTGTGTGTGGAGAGGGTGGCCCTGATCATGTGAACATTTGTAAGCTTGGGAATGGGGGCTGGGCCAGGACACAGAGCCCGGTGGCTCCTGTCAACCAGTCTGTGTTTCCCAGCACTGAGGAAATGTTGTCACCCTGGACCCATGCCAGGTCACAGTGAGGCGCTTCTCTCATGAGCCGGTAGCTCCTGAGCAGAAGGGAGGGAGGTCGGCTTGGAGAAACGACAGGGCTGTCCTGGGCACTTGACAGACTCCTGCACGTCCCTTTGAAACCTCTCTCAGTCCTGTTCATACCCTCTTGCATATCACTCTTACACAATCACACTGCAGTTGCAGTGCTGGGGACCAGAGCTTGGCGCAGCTTCCCCAGGCGACAGTGGTTCCTGTCTGGTACACTGTCTAGAGGGCTTGTGGCCTCTTCTGCTCTCATCAGAGCCATCAGCACAGAGTCTCCGTGTCTCTCTGCCTCTAGCCCCTGTGTGTCCCCCTGAGGACTCTGTGATCCAGGGCAGTCTCTGGTTCAGTTTGCAGCCCCTGCTGCAGGAGGTGACATGCATTCCCAGGCTTTCGTGTTTTCTATGTGGATGTTTACAGGCCTCCCCATGCCCGGCATGTTCTATAAGCTGGCATTCAGAGCTGGTACCCAGAAGCAGAGACAAATGGTCCCCCAGTCCAGGGAGCCCATTAATCCTGCTTCCCCAAGCTTATTCTGTTCCTGGAGCCAGTGTCCACCCCAGGACCCGTGCTTCCAAGGCCAAGAAGTCTGGGACAGAGAAGCAGCCACGTGTGGAGCTCAGTGGGTCACTCAGGGCACATGCGTGGCCTTGCTTTTGTTGTGTGGGTGGCGACAGCCCAACCAGAGGATAATAAATGCTGCTGAAGCACTGGCCTCCAGTGGCGGCTGGTGCTCTGCACATGGAAGTCCCTCCTGTGCCCTCCAGTGCTAGGATCTGGACTCAGTGTCCCTCAGGGCAAGCATTGCAAGCCCTCTCAGACTCACAAGCTGTGGCCCAGTGTGACCTTGCCCAGCATGAGCTGGGTTCAGAACTTAATACTACAATAAATAGAGAGACAAAGGCACAAGGAGCTCAGCAGGTAAAATGCTTGCTGTGCAGGTGAGCAGCCATGGATTTGAACCCCAGCACCACACAAGCACAGTGGGGCATGCCTGCGGCTGGGGCTGGGGCTCAGAGACAGGAAGGTCCCTGGAGTTCCCTGGTCTGAGTTTCTGACTTAGTGACCCTGCCTCAGAAAACATGGGAGATCGCTGGCATGGACAATACACTTGTACAGCTGAGCCCGCCCATGCACACCTCCCCAACACACGCACACATACACAGCAAAAGTACTTTAGAATGGACAGGGCTGGAGAGATGCTCAGCAGTTAATGCACCGGTTCCCTGAACCCACATGGGGTTCACAACTGTGACTCCAGTTCCGGGGACCTCTGAGGGCACTGCACACACTTGGTGCCCAGACAGATGCACAGACAAAATATACATAAAATAATTTTTCAAAGAAGATTGGTATAGCTGGACAGTGGCGGTCACACCTTTAATCCCAGCAGTTTGGGAGGCAGAGGTCGGCAGATCTCTGTGAATTTGAGGACAGCCTGATCTATAGAGCAAGTTCCAGGACAACCAGGGGTACAAAGAGAAACCCTGTCTGGGGGTTGGGGGAGATTGGTATAACTGTATACAAGTAAGTTAGACAGCCTAAAAGACATGGCACCAGTTATTAGAAAAAGACAAATGACGGAATCAGACAGGTTAACCTATGTAGCCCTGGCTGTCCTGGAACTCACTCTGCAGACCAGGCTGGCTTTGAACTCACAGAGATCCGCCTGCCNGAGATCCGCCTGCCTCTGCCTCCCGAATGCTGGGATTAAAGGCATGCGCCACCATTGCCTCCAATGCTGTTTTCAAAAAGAAAGTTTTGATGGAAATATTACCAGTTGCAAAACCCCACCTTTGTCTCCAGTTTGGGGGTTCAGAGTTGCTGGCCCTGCAGAGCAACTGGGTAAGGTCATGAGGTCCAGCCCAGGCTAGACCACATGAGACGCTGTAATGAGCAAAGAAAACAAGACAAACAAATAAATTAGTGAGATTAAAGAGAAATGGCTTCCGCCTGCAGATGGGGACACTGCTAATACTCCAATTTGTATTATTCCATGTCAGTGCATCCAGCCCCTTAGGCAAGGTCAAAGTGCGCAGAAGTGCATGCACCAGATGAAGGAAAACAAAAGTCTGGGTGATTGCACAGAACATTTGGGAGAGTTGTTACGCCCCGGCTTTGGTTTCTTTGATGTGAGCCACGTGCCGGGAGGGTGGAGGACCAGATGTTAGGTTAAGCCCTGTAACTGGGGACAGACTGCTGACAGGTGACTGGGGGCTGGAGAGCAGGAATCTGATGCCAGAGCAAGCTGGGCCAAGAGGAAGGGAAACAGGGCACAAGACAGCATTGGGGGAGGGCAGACTGTGGGCCAGCTGTCTGGCAAGGGCTGGGATACACACACACACACACACACACACACACACGGTATTGGGAATGGAACCCAGAGACAGCAAAGCAGCGTGGAAAAACTCCTCGCTCCTGATCATAGCCCCCGCCCCATTTACTTTTTCTTTTTTAAATTATTTTCTTTAAAAAAAATGTATGAATAGCTGGGCAGTGGTGGCACACGCCTGTAATCCCAGCGCTTGGGAGGCAGAGGCAGGTGGATCTCTGTGAATTCGAGGTCAGCCTGGTCTACAGAATGAGTTCCAGGATAGTCAGGGCTACACAGAGGAACCCTGACTTGAGGGGAAAAAAGATGCATGAGTGTTTCAGTATGTCAAGGGTATGTGGGTGCCTGTGGAGGCCAGAAGAAGGTATCAGGTCTCTTGGAGCTACAGGCAGTTGTGAGCCACTCTGTGGGTTCTGGGACTAGAACCCAGCTCCTTTGCAAGGGTACCAGGGTCTTGTACTACTGGCTACCTCTCCAGCTCTCTCCTCATTTCTTGTTTTAGAAACACAGTCTTCCTCTGCTGTCCCAGCTGGCACATGCACACGGAGCCCAGAGAACATCCCTGGGTCACTCCTTGCCTGCTGTCCCCTTGTTCATTCAAACAGTGGATTAGGTTGAGCAGCCAGGAAGTTCTAAGGGTCCTCCTGTGCCCACATCCTCAGCTCTGCGTTACCTGGGTGACAGAGCTCAGGTCCCTGGGCTGGCTTTGAACCCGCTCTGCAACCCAGGACCCTCCTGCCCCCGTTTCCTGAGCAGCTAGATGAAACTGGAAAGAGGACAGACACCAAGGGAAACAGGTCCTGTCCCTCCATCTCAGTCCTCAGCTGGCAACTTTCATGACGATGCTAGCGAACTTGGTGAGACTGGGTAGTTGGTAGCCAGTGGGTCCATCCCCACTCTCAATGCTCCTTCTGCAGTGGGCTGTCCCCATGAGGTCAACCCAGGCCTGACTTCCTGTCCAGGTTGGGCTGGTGGCTCACATGNAGAGGCTGCCAGCCACCCTAGCCCCTCTTCCTTCAAACATAGTAGATGTTCCCACAAACCAGCAGGGGTTTTTCCACTCACAGTGGGAGGCTGTGGAGCTAGCAGCCCTGACTTTGGAGGAGGCCTGAGGTCTAGATCCATCTCCCTGGGCCATGCTGGGCCCTTCAGGGTGTTGAGTGGTTTTCCCAACCTCCATTCACCCCATCTTCCTACTAGCTTCCACAGTAGGCACCGCCACATATGTATCTGCAGACATTGCTTAGGTATCTGAAATCACACAGAATCTGGCACTCGCTGCTGAGTCTCTGGGACATTGGCCACCATACTTTAGAGACAGCTTTTCATCCCACACCCCCAGGTCTTCAGCAGGGTGCTAAGAGTGACCCTAAACTGTTGAGCTCCTGCTCCCACCACTGGAATCTTACATCACCATGATATATATAATTTTATTTTCTGGTGTAGCCCTGGCTGTCTCGGAACTAGCTCTTTTTTTTTTTTTTTGGTCNTTTTTTTTGGTCTTTCGAGACAGGGTTTCACTGTAGTTTTAGAGCCTGCCCTGGAACTAGCTTTTGTAGACCAGGCTGGCCTCGAATTCACAGAGATCTGCCTGCCTCTGCCCCCTGCCCAAGTGGTGGGATTAAAGGCATGCGCCACTGCCTCTCCACTGGCACTTGCACATTTTAAAGGTGCACAAATCTGTGTCCAGTCACCAGCATGAAAGATGTGCATTTCCTGGGCTGGGGAGACGGTTCAGTAAAAGTAAATGCATGTAACATGCAGACCAGAGAGGCCCCACGCAGCAGGCATGGCTGCCGAGTCAAAGCTGCAGGACTCAGGGATGGGAGCCTCACAGGCCAGGCGGCCAAGTGAGGTCCAGATTCAGTGAGGTACCCTGACTCAGGGTGACAGAGAGGGGAAGGGGTCGACATTCTTTGACCTCCAGATGTTTGCATCTGCACACGTGTGTGCACACACACTGCCCATCACCTGCAGCTCCCATGCACCAGGATGTTAATGTTATAATCCCCATTGGTACAGTAGATCCCCTTAGTCCCCAGATTCATCCCAAGACCCTCGATTTCTTGGAATCTCAGTAGCTCAGAACCCCACATCCACGATCTTTCTCCCGCTCACACAGACCTCTGACACAGTTTAATGCGCTAATCACACTCTCGGGACCGTGTGAAAAGGAAAACCGAGCCAGGCGTTACAACCACTCACAAGAGACACAAAGTTCACCCCAACTGTGGCAAAGTTGCCTCATCTACACTCCTCTGTGGTCTGTGGTGATTGTTCAGGAAAGTAAGCAGTGTCCTGCACGGAGCTCCCGCTTGCCATTCCAGCACTTCAGAAGCTGAGGCAGGAGGATGGCCGTGAGTTTGAAACCAGCCTGGGCTTCAGAATAAAGCTATCCTACTGTAGAAAAGCCGGCAAGCAAGAAAGAGGAAGTGAGAGTTACCTCATGCAAGCTTCCAGGCAGCCGACCTGACAAGCCGGGCTTAGGACATGACGACCGGGAAGGCAGCAGATACCGGGCAAATGCTGAGCAGAAAGACCCTTTGCCAGGGCAGGCTGGTCACAGCAGCCCACCGAACCTAGTCCGTGATCTGACCCCGGGTCTCATGCAGAGCCCGTGCTGGGCTGGGATCTAAGATCCCCCACGGCTTGAGTGACAGACGGGCACCACCATGCCAGGTTCCTTGCTCCTCCTCAAACAGCGGACAGGAAGATTCTAGGACCATGGGGCCTCTGGGCTTCTTCACCACCAAGACTCTGCTGTGCTGCAGGGTGGATGGGGAACCCACTGTGCATGACCGGGTGAGGGCAAACAGCCCACTAGTGCTGAGGCCCTAAGCAGCCTGGGTAAAACCTGGGGACGTGTGTATGTGCGAGATCACATGTGTGTGGGTGCCTGTGTGCTCAAGTGTGCGTGCAAGGGCAAGTACGTGTGTCTGCGCATGTGAGTACCTGTGTCTGTGTGTGTATGCGCATGTGAGTACATGTGTATGTGTATACACATATATGCACATGTGAGTAGATGTGTGTGAGTGTGCGTATGCACTCATATGTCTGGGTGTGGGTTGTGTGAATGCTTGTGGACGCTGCCCTGGGGAAGATCCTGGCTTGCAGTGGGTGGGGGCGTGGCTCACATGTGCCCTGGGTGACATTTCCAGGGTGCCTCCCACTTGCTCCCCTCTCAGTCCAGAGCCCAGACTCCAAAATGTCACTCTGTTGCCTCCTGGAAGGATCTGAAAACAGAGTTCCCGCTTCTCTTTTTCTTCCCATCAGTCACAGCCTGGGTCTGGGCAGCTCGGGGAGGGCCTGGGTAATCCCCCAGATCCTATTCCCTGTCTTCTCAGAAGGACTTTCGGGGCTGGGCACCCGATTCACAGAACCCAGAGTAGCCTCACTCCCACCATGTGTGACAGGGTGTCATGTAGCCCAGGCTCATCTGAAACACACTGTGTGGCTGAGGATGTCTCCTGTCTCCACATCAGGGGTGCTGGGGTCACAGGTGCCACCCCCATGCCTAGTTTCTGTGGTGCTAGGGATGGAGCCTAGGGCCTCTACCCACGGAGCCTCAGAAATGGAGCCATTTAATATAAAAGAAGGCAACTTCGTTGATGTGGAACTACATTGCCATTCGTGCCCGCCTCCCCAGGTGCCACCCAATGCACCTTGGCAGAACTGAACAACTTTTGACTAACCCCAGAACATTCCATAACTCCCAAACAGAACTCATCTTCATGAGCAGACTCAACTAAGCCAGGTGTGGTGGCATACACCTGATATCCGAGCGTTGGGGAGGCCAAGGCAGGGGGATTACCAGGAGTTGGAGGCCAGCCTGAGCTACAGAGTAAGTCCAAGCTACCTTAGACCAAAGAGTGCTTCAATTCACAAACAGTGAAATAAACGTCAATAAAAAGACTCAACTCTCATGGACAGATGGGCTGGCCTCAAAATCATGGTAACCTTTCTGCAAAAACCTCCTAAGTGTGGGGATGCTCAGTTCAGAAAAATTAACTTTGTCTTTCGAGACAGGGTCCCCTGTAGCCCAGGCTGGCCTAGAATTCACTATGTAGTTGAGGATGACCCTGAACTCCTGATCCTCCTACCCCTGCATCCTGGACACCAGGTGACAGGTGTGGATCCCACATTGTATGTGCCCTCCCCTCAAGGGTCATCCATGCAGGAGCAGATGTCAGAACTTCCCTCCCTTTATACGGCTGAGCAATATCACATGCACAGACATGTTGTTTCAATCTTTCAGTTCAGGGATCACACTGCTGTGAACGCACATGTGCAAGCGTTTCTTACTGCCCTGGAGAGGGTACACTTCGGGGTGGAACTGGGGGCCCTAGGAATCCTGTGCTTACTTACATAGACAGCCAGTTTCCTTTCTGTCTGTGTCATGGGTGTGAAGCTGTGTTGTCCATGGCACTGCAGGCCCTCCGGGTTCACCTCAGCCCAGCACCCTCTTCTGGTAAGGGGGTAGGGGGTGCCTGAGCCTCTGTGCAAAGTTGCTCCATCTTGCTGAAGTAGGACAACGGCCTACTGCAGGCTGTCAGGCTGCAGGCAGCGACGGCGTCTCTGATTTATGTTCATTTGGCCTCGCTCTAGGATGCATCTGGAAGGCTTCTGGGAAATCAACTGCCATGTGCACACGCAGCGACACGCAGTTGCTCATGTCTGTTTGTCAGGCATACATACGTGCTCCCGCTGCAGAGGGACTGCAGGACAGAGCCCCGCCTACAGGCTCCAGCGATGGGCCCCAGGGCTGCCTAGGCAGTTACAAAGCCAGCCAGGACACCACCTGACCCAGGCCCAAGGCTGAGAGTCCATGCAGGTTGCCACAGGACAGGACGGGGCCGCATGCAAAGCCCCAGGACACCTGTTGTCCCCACACATCTTCACAGCACGGATATAATTCACATGTCCGGCAAAGTCACCGAGGCCCAAATAGTAGAAAAACCTGAAAGCTTTGGTGAGAAGCCTCAGGACAGGTCAGCAGGGATGTTTTTACTAACCAGTGATAGGTGGAAGCCAGAGCCTGTCCTGCAAACAAAATCTATCCCTGACCACGCCCCCAGCTCTTCACTGGGTAATCTAGGCGGGGCTCCACCTGGCCACGCCCCCAGTCCCTCCACTGGGGATTCTAGGCAGGGCTCCACCCTGACCACGCCCCAGCCCTTCCCTGGGGATTCTAGGCGGGCTCCACTCTGACCACGCCCCCAGCTCCTCCCTGGGGATTCACTACAATTGGCGCTTCATTGGCGCTTCAACGTGATGGACTAAGTCCACTTAAAAATCTGAGAGGACTTAAAAAGGAGAGAAAGAGACTTTAACACAGCTTTTTGCTGTTTGCTAGAATGTGCTGTAGAGAGATTTCCTGATTCAGCAAAAGCAACAAGAAAAAAAAAGATGCACCATTTTAAAATGCAGCTTCCTGGTCCCTGCTGTTGGTGCTATGGTGCATTTCTGGGCCCGGACGTTTGTGTGCCCACTCGGGGTCGGGAATAAAGTAGCTGAGACCAT
>LOEQ01003274.1:121540-131955 GCA_001685075.1 Bramus lutescens | reverse complement strand
CCTTAGTCCTGTGCTAATATAGCCTATAGTAAAAATCCTTAGTCCGGTGCTAATGTAGCCTAGAGTAAAAATCCTTAGTCTGGTGCTAATGTAGCCTAGAGTAAAAATCCTTAGTCCTGTGCTAATATAGCCTATAGTAAAAATCCTTAGTCCGGTGCTAATATAGCCTAGAGTAAAAATCCTTAGTCCTGTGCTAATATAGCCTATAGTAAAAGTCCTTAGTCCTGTGCTAATATAGCCTAGAGTATAAACCCTTAGTCCTGTGCTAATATAGCCTATAGTAAAAATCCTTAGTCCGGTGCTAATATAGCCTAGAGTAAAAATCCTTAGTCCTGTGTGTATATTATATCATGGCTTCCAGTTGAATGTTTTTATGAGATTCATGAGTGGGGTCTCTGATTCTTGTGCCTTATTTGGGGTTCTTTTCCTTGTGTTTGTCTTTTCTAACTCTGATGTGATAGTTTCTGTTCTATCTTACGATATTTTGTGCTATTTTACTATTAGCCCTTAGGAAACTGCTTCCTAATGAGAGCAAGAAAATGAGTGGATCTGGATAGGAAGGGAGGTGGGGAGGAAACAAAAGGAGTGGAAGGAGGGGAAGCCACAATCAGGAAATATTATGTGAGAAAAAGTTTATTTTCAACAAAAGGAAAAGAAGTCCTTAGTCTTAGCATGGATTAATAGACTATGCAAAACTAAAGAGACTTTCTAGAATACCCACCCATAGTCATTTACTATGCTTTTACCATGACACTGCAGAGCAAGATGACACCAATTCTATAAATATTAAAAAAACATGAGGTTCTAGAAAAATCAAGTTTTTACTTAACAAATCATAAAATGAATTGACAAATATGTAATTCTCACCAACACCACAAGACAAATTCCATCTTTTGAACATGCCCTATCTTGAAGATCATCTGCATTTAAAAAAACAAAAGCTTCTTGGCCATTATATATTCATATTTTACTATAATTGATCATCTAGTTAGAGTCTAGAGACTTTATATCCAAAGAAGAAATTTGTTGGAAACAAATATTTTAAGATCATAGTTCTAAAAGCAAAGACTCTTGCAAGAATGTCTTCCTGAGAGAGTATAAAGTCAGCAGCAGTCAGCAAGCCACAAAAGGTCAGGCAGGCCACAAACCACAGGGTATAGACATCATCTAGCACATTGTATTACTGGATGATGGTGGTGACATCATAAAAAAACATCTGATTATGCCTGAATTATGGCAAATCCCAACTGTTGTGCCTGAAAAGGGCATAATGTGTGTCTGTGTGTGCGTGCATGTGTGCGTGTGTATGTGTGTGTGTGTATGTGTGTGTATATAAAAGAAAGGAGGCTATCAATGTGCTGTTGTAACTCAAGAATATATTTATTCTTGAACAGGTGCTCCGAGAACATTTTTTTCTGTTGAGCCCTAATCCCTAGATGATGATCTTGCCTTACCAATCTGAGGACACTCCAGCTGCATGCTGATTTCACAGACCTGACTGTCTTTTGCTCTTCCTGAAATGCACAGCATTTTTGTCGGTTGCCTGACAGAATTCATGAATGCAGAAGAGCAATCCTGTGTTGAATACAAACATATATTCTGCCTTTCCAGGGCCAACACTGTTGTTTCATTTTCTTACTTAATAATTGTAAATGATCCTGCAGTCACAGAGGAGCAGGAGAATGGCAGGGAGTGAAAGCAGCCAATCANNNNAGCCACGCAGTGGCAGGGACGCCATACCATGGTTAGGAAACAGCACAGCTGAACTGTGAGCAAATAGTGTGTGGTACTGTTTCTTGCTGCTGTTGTCCCAATGTTTCCCTTACATTAAATTGTGTTCAGCATCTAATATTTGGAGATAAAAAATGGAAACAGTGTGATTTGAAGGTAAGGAAAGGCCACTTAGATTGATTTTGTTGTTATTGTTTTAAGAAGAAACATGTTGCAAGAACTTGGTGAAGTCACCTGTCTCAGCAAATAGCAAAGGCTGCCAAGCCATTCAAACACCACTATGAACTCCAAATGGCAGCTTCACTTTCCCTGTCTCTTTGCAAACAGGTTCCCTCCTGAAAAAATAATGGATTTTTTGTGCCTTAAGCCTTGGTTCTAGGAGTAGGCTGGCTTACTTTTCTCCAGTCTGAAACCCTTCCTACAGAGAGCCTTCAGGGGCCTTTCCCTGAGGCAGCTCCCCATGGTTCCCATGTCATGAGGGCTCAGCACAGTCCTGGACCCTCTATAACATCTTTAAAACCACTTAACATGACTAAAAACAAAGCAAATTTCTTCCCCTGCCACGTTTCTTCTATTAACTTTCTCTACCAACTCCATGGACTTCCGCAGCAAAAGAGTGGTTCTCAACGTCTTGACCCAGGCTGGCACTTGGAGTAGAGCTGTCCCTGAGATGGCGGGGCTGTGCATCAAAGGGAACAGAGCTTTAAGACGCAAAACCACTGTATATTCCACCTAAACGCTTGTTGCAGTCTGTTCAGCATGCAGCTCAGTGTTTGTATCTATGCGTGTATTTTAAGGACCTTCTCACAGCTTTCATTTACAGCCCAAAAAAAGGGGTGGGGTTCCTCCCAAAATTCCTTGACACACTGCAGAGAAGGCACTGCTGTGCTCTTCTCTTACATGTGCAGCTATGCATGAAGTGCCTGGCGTACAAAAGTGGCTCAACAACCCTCTGAAAATGAGGGAGCGAACAAATGAATGGAGAAACAGACAGAACCTGTCTGACTGCATTTGTTCCAATTCAAAAGTTACGATGCAAGTAATAAAAGTAAGAAGAATGATGTTCTTCTTGGGAAAGGAGAACGGCGCTGCAGGTGAAAAGGGGCTTTAGAGTCTAATGCAGAGTGGCGGGAAAAGGCGGACCTTGTTTTGGGAAAGCGTACCTGTGTAAAACAAAGTGGAAATGTGAATGTGAGCTGAGTATGGGACAGTATGAAACAACTGTATTCATGATGCTGAGCATGGTGATCATGCAAATATTCTCTACGGAAATATCCTTTCTAAGAGGATGTACAGGGGGTTTTGAGGTAGAGATGGGGTGGTGGTTGTTTCTGCCTTGCTTCCTGGAGTGCAGGCTGAGTTGAGCGCCTTGTGCATGCTGTGCTCTCTATCACTGAATTTCTCTTCCAGACCCAAGATTTATTTGTAAACTGTCTTTCAGAAAGAAATAAAGATACCCAGAGCGGGTTGTAGGGGGATGATGACTCAGTGGTTAGGAGCACTGGCTGCTCTTCCAGATTTCAATTCCCAGCACCCACACGGGAGCTCACACCTATCAATAACTCTAGTTCTGGGGATTCCTACACCTTCACACATGCAGAGTAAACATCAGTGCACATAAAAAATAAAAACAAATAAATAATTTTTTTAAATGTCAGAAGGTTGTGGTTTGTGTGTACATACAGCAAAGAGGAGACTGAAAACAAAGGCACTTAACTAGTTCTAAAGCTACTTCATGATGCTGGAGGCTCATTATTGTTAGTGTGGATAAAGGTGCTCCTCTTCTTAATTTAAATCCATGGAGGAAGATAAAAGACATTCTGAAAATGACATCAAAACAATTCCTGTGAAGAACTTTTTAAGATTGCAACTTTCAAATACACGAGGATAAAAATAAATCAAAGTGCTCTCTGTCGAACAAGAAGATGCCAGGCTGGTCAAATCCCTATCCCTTGAAAAATCACAGCCACCATTTGTGGCCCAGGTGCAGCACAGTCTTGCTGAGGAAGCAGTGACGTGGGTATCACATGCTTTGTCATCTCTACACGCAGAGCATTGGAGGGAGCCACCTGGGGTGGTTAGTGCTAAACCCTTTCAGCTCCAAAGCCCTAGAGATGGGACCAAGAGTGTGATGAGAACCAGAAACTCTGCTCTCCTTCCCATCCATCCCTTCATTCTGGGTCTAGCGTAACTTCATCTCAAAGTAAGAGAAAGTCATGCTAACGTTTCCTACAGGGCTGATCTTCAGACAAATGATCTTAATTTGGATTATTTGCATTTGTTTCCATTTTGCCTTTGTCTTTGAAGAACAGCTTGGCAGAGTCTTGATGGAAAGCTTGCTTTCATTTTCCTTCAGCACTTTGTGGATATGGTCCAAAGACGTCTGAGTTCTACAGCTCGCAGTGAGAAGTCTCCAGTTAGCTTATCTTTAGTTTTCCATATCTGCCTTCCACATTTCCCTGCATTAGACACTTCCAGTGTTTTCTCTATCAGAACTTTGACTATGATATAGCCAGGAATAATATTCACTGTTTAGACTTCTTAGCCTTAGTGAGTTTTTTAAACTGTAAATTGCAATTCTGCATCAAACTGTAAAGTACTGGATCATTTTCTCCTTCAATACTTTTTCTGATTCCTATCTTCCCTAGAATTCTACTTGTAAACACATTAAAATGGTTTATATTTTCCGAGAAAGTGTTAATTTTTATTTTTAAAACATGTTTTATTTTATAATTTCATATATATAAGTAATACTCTTCTCAAAACCCTACCAATTATTCATTCTTATCCCCTTCCCTTCTCACCAAATCCCTTCTGCTTTCCCCTTGTTACTTTTGTGTCATGTGTCATGTGTGTGTGTGTATGTGTGTGTGTCACAACAATCCACCAAGGATGTGAGCAGTTTAGGCTCAGAATTTGTCTATTACTTCTGAAGGTTTTATGCAACCAAATTTTCAAGCAACCATGATCAGTATGCTACTGAAGAACTTAGAACAAAGTCATTGATTTTAATTAATGCAGTTGGTCCTCACAAGGAGTCTATGAAATGGGTAGCATTGTCAATCAATTCGCTATAAGAAAATCCTAAACACAGTTTAGCTTGTCTATGAAAATAATAGCTAAAGCAAAGATGCAAATGAGTTTTCACTATTAATCATGAATCATTCTGTGAGTAAAGATAAAATCAAAAGAAAGATTATTGTCAAGTAACAGTAAACTATTATTTTTAGAATAATACATGATGTAGGAGGGTCATCTGTCTATGTGCTGCTTTCATTGGTTAATAAAGANAATGAATACAATTGGTGTGTTGTTATTTCGGGGTATAAGCTAGCCGTGTGGGAGCCAGGCAGGACGAAAAGCAGGCCCGCTCCCCTCATCACTACAAATACATTATAGTCCTCTTTGAAAAGCCAGTTATAAGCAATAAAGTCACATGGAATTGACTTTTGGAGACTGTAGTAACATATGCAAATCAAGACAGGGAAATGCCGACTGTCCTAGGGCTATTATGAAATCTAGATTTCCTAGAATAGATTATTCAGGGAAGTCAGAAACTATTCCAAGGTGAGTTTGTTTGTTTTCCTAATTCATGCATAGCAACAGTTTCTATCTACGCAGTTCTCAAAATGAGGGAACACCTTTTCCTTTCTTCTTAAACCTGTAAGATAGACTCTGGTCTGGGAAACAATTTGCATATTAAACAAATGCCTTTGTTTCCATAAAGAAATGATTGCAGAAACTGATGTAATTCACCAAAGAATGCATTGGAAACAAGCTAATTAAGATTCTGGGTCCAATAGGCTCTAAGAAAAGATCAAAGCAATTGATTTTCTGAAAGATTAACAATCCTCCTTATTCCTTGATACAAGTAACGAGTCAAATTAATAAGAGTGTTAGGTCCAGTTTCTGAAGTAACTTTAACATTGTGTGGCATGGCAAATCAAAAAGCAATACAGAAATCATATAGACTATTTCCACGTGATTTCCTGCCACATAGCATCCTTTATTTTTATAAGAGCAACCGCCTTAAGATAATAAAAAAGAAAACTTTCTCTTTATGTATAAGCAAATTGCAGTGCTTTCTCAACCACTAAAATAAAATCTACATAAAGGAATTTCCCTGTTACAGTATTTATAGAAGAAACATAAAAATATTTCCTCAAGGTAATTACTTCTCCTGTCTTGGAATCTGCTAAGGCTTGGAAAGTCCTCTGCTCAGCTCCCTCAGGCCAAACACGTCAGTGCTGCTAAAATAAACAAACTGTATCAACCTCCAGGAATAGCTACATTTTAATATCAGACTGTTCAAGTGGGAAGTCCTTCTAGATTCAAGGAAACAAATCATAACAGGCAATGAGGATGCTGTGAGAAAAAAATAAATTACCTGTTCTAAGAAGAGGGAGAACCTGCTCAATGATATTATGTAGATGACTCTCTAGGACAACAGTTTTCTAAGCTGGCCACTGAAGGGCCCACCGCTGAAGTCAGATTATCCCTTGTGTCAACTAATGTTCAAGGAAAGGCTTGACAGCTAAAACCATCTCTAACATAAAATAAAAAGAGTGGCAATGTGGGAACAGAGAAGCAGGTGATGATGAAATTAAATACTGAACAGAATAAATGATACGATGACAGTATCCCAGTGATGCAGCTGCCTCTGATGTTCATTTGAGTAAAAGTCACATCAGCTGCTGTATCACCAGCATGTCTGTCTAGGTGATACTATAAGTGCGAATATTTAACTGACTTAAGATAGTAAAGAAATCATTCTACATTACAGAAATATATATTTAATGGTTACTAATATTAACATTTAATATTAATATTTAATGGGTTTGGTAATTCTGTCAAACAAATGTTCTCTCTAAATAATAAATTCTATCTCTACTGCATGCTGTGTGTATTTCCATTATCCTTCTTTTATAAACCTCACCTCACTTTAGTAACAACAACTACTTCAACTGAAAGAAATCTGGAAACTCAGATGCCAAGAGTGATACGAAATTTGTTTATGCAATCCATAGGTAAAGAAATAACAGCAAGTCCATAGAACAGCTCAAAAGCACCAGGTGGGGCTGGGGAGATGGCTCAGAGGTTGGGAGCACTGGCTGTTCTTCCGGAGGTCCTGGGTTCGGTTCCTGGCAACCACATGGTGGCTCACAACCATGCAAAGTGAGATCTGGTACCCTCTTCCAGCAAAACAAACAAACAAACAAACAAACAAATAAATAAATAAGTAAGTAAAAAAGCACTGGGTGATTCGTAAGAGCAACTCCTCCCGTGAGCTGACTTGTGCTGGGCCGTTTGAATTCCAGCATATTTTTATGTAGAGACACCTAACTTAAGGCTGTGCATGGAAGTCTAAGGGATGAACCATCACATCTCCAACTATCTCTAATAACCCCCGTAAAAGAACATGATTTCCTTTCCAGTGGTCATAGAAATGGCTAGGGATGTTAGCCAGAGATGGAGGTCCGAGAATAACTACTTCCAGTGAAGACAAAGGAGACCTCTGTCTGTCCACATAGAGCACATGATTTCCTTCGCTACTGGAGGTTTTTGAATTTAACTCACAGCAAGCCAGATGACACTTAAGGCATACCCAACAACTTGTCAGGAAAGTTATTCTTCTATAATTTTCATCAATTATGCATTCATCTGAGGAGAGTCCGTGTAACCTCTATGAACTGCTAGTATAGCTACAAATAGTGCACATATTTTTGGGCCTTTGTCAGAAAGTATATCAACACGAATAGTTACATGAAAGTATTTAAGAGTATCAGTGTTTTAATTCTGGAGCTGAATTTAGGTATATTACCATGCATGAATCATCTCCCATCTAATCTTTACATGCTGATCTTTCACATACATGCACCCAACAACCTAAGACATGTTTTTAATTTGGAAATGTATTTTGGCAAAGATTCTTCTCACCCACTCCATGCTTAACCATTTGACTTCTAAGTGATTTAGTTCAAAATCAGACCTACCTACTACCTACATGGTGAGAGTGTTTATTCTGCCAAGATGATGCAACATGCTTTTGTTTTTCCACTGTTTTGTTGATAATCACCCTGGACACATGAAGCCACCTGAGAAGGGAGATAAGACTAGTCATAGGTAATGAAATGCTGATGCACTATTACAGAATACTCAGCATTGCTACAGATTCATCATTAGCTTTCAGATGGTGCATCAGCACTGATATATAGTATTGATAATGAATCAGACGATGTAACAACAGAAACTGATTATTTTTATTTGGAAAAAGGTTTCAAAGACATTATATCAGTATGCTATAAAAGTTTCCTAAGTATCAGATGTTAAAACAATCACAATATGCAGACATTCTCATCATTCTAAATATGTTTTGTAGGTGTGTCCTTCTGTGGTCTTAGGTCTTATTCGTCCATTTATTTTTTCCCATCAGTCATTATTAGTCATGATAATATAAATGAATAGAAACTTTGCCTAAGCTTCATCCTATAGAATCAAAGTCCCCTGTAACTACATCAATGCAATGTCCCACAAGAGAGATTACTGCAATAAATGGGGTTTGTAAAGGCATTATTTATAGAATACTTAAAGATTGAATATCTCATATCATGTGTGGTGTCTTAATGAGTAATTGCTTATTGGAAGAGAGAAATTTGTTTCAAAATGATGAAGAAATGAGTTACAAATACATGATAAGTTAAAATTTGTTTTTCTGTTCCTCCATGAACACACGCAACACACACACATTGAGATTCACACAAATGCAAACCATCCCCCTAGAAGCCTGTGCAGGACAATGGCAGAGTCGGGTGGCTTGAAGAATATCCACTGCAGCTTTCGAAATTCCAAATCAGGGACTGCAGAGATGGCTCCGTAGTTTAAAAAAAGTTGCTTTTACAGAAGATCTGGAGTTAATTACCAACAACCCATGATGACTCACAACTGTCTGTAATGATGGTTCCAGGGGAACTAACGCTCCCTTCTGACCTCTGCAGGCACCAGACACACATATCATGTACATACATATTTGAAGACCAAACACTATGCACATAAGTAAATCTAAGGAAACTTTTTGCTTTAACTTTTTAAAATTCTGAACAAAAGGGAAGAAAAGAATAAAATGGATGAAAGGAAAATTAAATATGCCCCCCAAAATCATCCAAAATGTATGAACTAATTAATCAAGTAGATGGGCTTCAAAGGAAAAACTGTAGGGTAAAAAGGAACAACTGGAGCAGGAAACCAACCAATCACTGGGCACCCTAACTCTGAACTCAGAGCCAGTGAAAGAAACACACCCTGTGTTTGTTTGAGACCTGAGCCAGGGAAAGGAACATCTTTTTTTATCCCTGATCCCAGGACCAAAGAAACATGCCCTGACTCTGAAACTAGTGTCAAATAAACACACTTTGTCCCTAGAATTAGAGCCAGTGAAAGAAGTATGCCCTGGTCCTAAGATTAGAGTCAAAAACCTAAAATGGACCAGTGAAAGAAACACAGTTTGGCCATAAAATCAGAGCCATCTCTGCCTCTGACCAACTAAATTGACCAATCCCCGAGCAGGGAAAAACTAACCAATCCTTCTTCTCCCTGGGAAAACTTCACTCCTAAGAAGCCCTATATAAGCTTCTCTGCCCCTTCAGTTAGGGGCCACTTTTAATCCCTCCCTGGCAGAGGAGCCACTCTCCTGGACTCCTCCTTCCCAAATAAATCTCTTTCTCAAAAGATTTATTTGGGTGACGACCTTCATTTGCTGGCACAGACTAGAAGAATAGGCTGGGACTTCCCTTAGGGGACTGAGCTGAAAAACCTTGCTTAGACTCTCCCTAGGGGGCCTGAGGAAGGCAGAGCAGAACAGAACTTTGCTAGGATGCTCCTTAAAGGGGTCTGAGCAAGGCTGGGTAGAAAAAAAGTAACAACTTTTCGCTGGAGCCAGAGAAGATTACTACATTTCTACAGGGGCTTCCCCTTTAGCAGAATGTTAGCAAAGAAGAAACATCTTGGGCCAGAGAAACAGCAGATAACTCTGCTGGGATCTTCCCTTAAGGGAACAGAACAGAACTCAGCTGTAGCGGCTCTTCAGGAAGAGTTGGAAAACTATAACTTGCAGGGAGACGAGCCCCCACCACACCTCAGCTTCAGGTAGCCTGGCTTCCCAATAGTTAGGACACCTGTTCTCCAGGGCTGAGCTGTCCTATTGAGGCTGCAGCCTCCAGAGCTGTCCTATTGCGGCTCTACCCCTCCAGAGCTGTCCTGTTTTGGCTCCCTACCCCTCCAAAGCTGTCCTATTACAGCTGTAAGTAGAGCCTGACTTTTTGATAAGTCTGGATATCTCTGCAACACTACAACTGTAACACATTCCTCTACAAAAACTACAAACTATTAATAAATATTTGAAAAAGTGTTCAACATTCTTAGACATCAGAGAAACATAAACTAAAGCTGCTTTGAGATCACTTGATGGTGGTTATCTTTAAATTAGTGAATGACAATAATACTGATGAAGATGTGGGGAATGAGGAATCCTTAATCACATGTGGTGAAAATACAAAATTTTGCAGTCACTATACAATTCAGAATAAGATTATTCAAAACTGAAAATGGAATTATGATGTGGGATTTCCCTTTGTATGCTGTGATTACCATTAATGAATAAAGAAACTGCTTTGGACCTATAGCAGGGC
>LOEQ01003274.1:67138-100019 GCA_001685075.1 Bramus lutescens | reverse complement strand
TCTCTCTCTCTCTCTCTCTCTCTCTCTCTCTCTCTCTCTCTCTCTCTCCTAGATCCAGTCTCTCTATCTTGTCCCAGGCACTGCATCAGAACACCAGCTGAAGCCATCCTTCACCCAGCCCATAAGTCCTGTGGATCCCATCCTCTCCTAGCCTCCCTCCCACAGCTCGTTACCTCAGCCCCAGCTCCATCCTGCACTCCTTGCTAAGCCACAGTTCATGCCTGCCAGAAATCCAGATAGACTACCACCCAAAGACTTTCTCTGCTCTACCAGATCCAAGTGCTAAGTCTCATGCCCAACTCTGCAGAACTCTGTGGCAGCCTTCCCTGAGCTACCCCTGCTCCCATCTCTTATGAATTCCACAGATCTTCCTCTTCCAGTCTCTCTTCCACAACTCTTTCCTTTGTCCCAGCCCCCAATCCCAGCAGGCACTCACTACTAATCCAAGGACCACTCCTCCCAGGGCAACAAGTAGGCTGAAGGTGAACCCATACCTCCATACTGCTCCTTAGATTCAATCCCCCAGTCTCATCCCAGCTCTCTAGCAAACCTGCTATGATCTCCCTTTCCTCTCTGACCTCATCCCCCGTGGATCACAAAGATATTCTCCTCCAACCTTCCTTACCCCAGCTCATCCCAGTATCCCATCCCCCAACACCAGCATGCATTCCCCATGAACACACCAGCTGGACAGGCCAGCAAAACAAACAACACAGAACCATTGCATGCTGCAAAAACCCAGAAAGAAAACAGAAACCAAGAAACAAAACATTCACCCAACAAAGACAAATCCAGAAATCAGCACCTAGACCTATACTCAACCCAAACCCAGATACCTAGATGGCAGAATAAAACACAATCAATAATAGCCAGAGCAATAAGTCTCCACTAGAGCCCAGATATCCTACTACAGGAGGCCCTGAATATTCCAACATAGTTAAAGCACCAGAAAAAAAGTACCTTAAAACAGCCTTGCTGAATATGATAGAGGTCTTTAAAGAGGAAATGAACAAATCCTTGAAAGTAATCCAAGAAAACCAAACAAACAGTGTAAAAGAAATAAAAATATTCAAGACATGACATTGGAAATAGAATCAAAGAAAACCCAAAGTGATGGAATTCTGAAAATGAAAAATTTAGGAATTAAAACAGGAACCACAAAGGCAAGCTTCACCAACAGAATACAAAGATGGAAAAAAGAGAATCTCAAGTGATGAAGACATGTTAGCATTAATGACTACATTGGTCACAGAAAATGTTAAATCTATAAAACTGCTGAGACAAAATGTCTAGGAAGCTTGGGACACTAGAAAAAGAACAAATATAAGAATAATAAGTGTAGAGGAAGGAGAAAAAACCCATTTGAAAGGCTAGGAAAATATTTTCAACAAATCATAGAAGAAAATTCTCCTAAGCTGAAGAAGGAGATGCCTATAAAGGTAACAACAAATAGGTTGGACCAGAAAAGAAAATCCCCTTTCCACATAATAGTCAAAACACTAAATATACCGAACAAAGAAAGAACATTAATGCTGCAAGGGAAAAAGAGCAAGCAACATACGAACACAGACCTATTAGAATCACACCTGACTTCTCAGTGGAGACTCTAAAAGCCAAAGGGCCTGGACAGATGTGCTGCAGAATTTAAGACACCACATATGCCAGCCCAGACTACTATACCCAGCAAAACACTCAATCACAACAAATGGAGAAAATAAGGTATTTCATAGTAAAGTAAAATTTAAACAATATCTATCTACAAATCCAGCTCTAAAGAAGGTGCCAGAAGGAAAACTCCAACCTATGGAGGTTATAACTACACCCATGAAAACAAAGGAAATAACGTCATACCAGCAAAATCAAAAGAAGGAAAGCACACACACACTTACACACACATACTACCAACAACAGAATACCAGGAGTCAACAGTCATTGGTCATGGATATCACTAAGTATCAATGGTCTTGATTGCCCAATAAAAAGACATAGACTAACAGAATGAATGACAAAACGGGATCCACTCTTCTGGTGCATCCAAGAAACATACCTCAACATTAAGGACAGTCATTATCTCAGGGTAAATGGTTGTAAAATAATATTCCAAACAAATGGACCTAAGAAGCAAGCTGGTATAGCCATTTTAATAACTAAAAAATACACTTCAAACCAAAACAATTTTTAAAAGATAGGGAAGGACACTAGATACTAATCAAAGGAAAACTGCATCAAGATGACATTTCAATTTTTAACTTCTATGCCACAAGCACAAGAGTACCCAAGTTTATAAAAGAAATACTACTTCATCTTAAATCACATATTGACCTTCACACTGAAAGGTCACCAACAGACAGGTCATCAGGACAGAAATAAACAGACATGCTAGGCCTGACAGACATTATAAACCAAACTGACCTAACATATATTTACTGAATATTTTACTGAAACACAAAAGAAAATATGTTCTTCTCTGCACCTCATGGAACTTCCTTCAAAATTTAACATATACCTAGACACAAAGTAAGTCTTAACAAATACAAGAAAATTGAAATACTCCCTGCATCTTATCAGTTAAAGATGAATATCGCCAACAATAGAAACAATAGAATGCTTAAAAACTCATGGAAACTGAACAACTCTCTACTGAATAAAAAAAATGGTCAAGACAGAAATAAGAAAAAATTAAAATTTCTAAATTTCAATGAAAATGAATATACAACATACCCAAATTGAATTTGAAGAAGATATCAGAAGATAGAAAAATCTCCCATGCTCATGGATCAGCAGGATTAACATAATAAAAATGGCCATCCTACCAAAAAAAGCAATCTACAGATCAAAATGTAATCCCCATCAAAACTCCAACACAATTCATCTCAGATCATGAAAGAACAGTTCTCACCTTCATATGGAAAAATAAAAACTCAAGGATAGCTAAAACAATCCTGAACAATGAAAGAACTGCTGGAGGCATCACCATCCCTGATTTCAAGCTCTACTACAGAGAGATTGTAACAACAACTGCATGGTATTGGCATAAAATGACAGGTTAGTCAATGGAATCAAATTGAAGACCCAGACATAAATCCAAACACGTATAGAAAACTGACTTTTGATAAAGATGCCAGAAATTCATACTGAAAAAAAGGCAGCAACTTCAACCAATAGCGCTGGTCAAACTGGATGTTGTTATGTAGAAGAACACAAATAGATCCACATCTATTGCCCTGCACAAACTCAAGTTCAAGTAGATCAATGATCTCAACATAAAACAAGATACATTGAACCTGATAGAGGAGAAAGTAGGGATAGCCTGAAATGCATTGGCACAGAAGACGAATTTCTGAACAGAACATCAATAGCTCAGGCACTAAGATCAACAATTAATAAATGGAACCTCATGAACCTGAGAAGCTTCTGTAAGATAAAGGACACAATCAATCAGACAAAGCAACGGCCTACAGAATCAGAAAAGATTTTTACCAACTCTACAACTAATAGAGGATTAATACCCAAAATCTAAAGAACTCAGTAAGTTAGATATCAAAAACTCAAGCAATCCAATTTAAAAATGTGGTACAGATGTAAACAGAATTATCAATAGAGGAAACTCAAATTACTGAGAAACGCTTAAGGAAATGTTCAACATCCTTAACCATAAGGACAATGCAATTCAAAACTACTTTAAGATTCCATCTTGCACTTATCAGAATGCCTAAGATCAATAACATAAATAACAGCTTATGTTGTAGAGGATATAGAATAAAAGGAGCACTCCTCCATTGCTGGTTGGAGTGCAAAATTGCACAGCCACTATGAAAATCAATATGGCATTTTCTCAAAATGTTAGGATCGATCTACCTCAAGACCCAGTTGTTCCACTCTTGGGCATATACCCAAAGGATGCTCCATCCTACCACAAGGACATTTGCTCAACCATATTCATTGTGGCTTTAATCATAATAGCCAGAAACTGCAAACAACCTAGATTACCACAACAGAAGGATGGATAAAGAAGATAAGAAAATGTGGTACATTTACACAATGGAGTATTGCTTCGTTGTTTAAAAGAAAAGGCATCATGAAATTTGCAGGATGGAACTAGAAAAAACTTATATATGGTATGCACTCATTTTTAAGTGTATATTAGCTCTAAGTAAATGACAACCAAGCTACAATCTATAGCCTCCCAGAGATTAGATAAGAGAAGAGATCCAAGGGGACACAAGGATCTATCTGGGAGGGGAAAGTAGAATCGATTTTTAGGGACCAATTGGTGAGGGTGAGAACAGGAGTGCGGTATGGGGATCAGGTGGGGGAAATGGGACGGAGAGAGAGAGAGAGAGTACAGAAAAAGATGACTGTAATGGGCTGGCTCATCTGGGGGTGGTGTGGAAACCTAACGCAGTGGAAATTTCCTGGAATCTATGAAGGTGATCATAATGAGGACTCTTTGTAATGTGGGGGATACACAGTTTCAACTTCCCACAGGGCAGGGAACCCTGACTGCTCTTTGGACTAGAGAGGGAGGGGGAGTTGGGGGAGTTTGGGGAGGGAGGAATGGGAGGAGGGGAATTTTTAGTAAAAAAAAAAATTTTAAATTAAAAAACTAACTTTCAACTGGCCATCTCCTGTAGGCAGGTAAGACTTCCAGACTTCAAGTGGTGGAACTGAGTTGCGTTCAGTTGAGTTTTTGGCCAAGGGGATCCCATTGAAATACCCAAACAACCTAGGCTGCTGCTAAGACAAAGAATTTTTCTCTGCAAACTGACAGCAGGTGCCACATTGCTGAGGAAAACATCCAATAACTCATTGAACATGGAGACGTTGATCTGAAACCTTCACACCTACTTTCTATTGTTTGGTGCAGGAACGTACTCTTCAGGTCACCAAAAGAGAAACATGGACAAAAACCCAGACATAAGATCTTTGACCTACAAGTCTATCCTGCCCGCAAAATATGCTAAGTCAAAGGTGACAGAGAACTGGTGGGAATAGTCAACCAAGGTCTTATTTGATTGAAAGACCAGCTCCTGTAGTACAATGGTCAATACTACCAGCAGTCCGAGTTTGTATCTCGGTGGAACCTGTTCCTTGAGAAAGAGACCTGGTCAGTTATCATCGTCAACTCAGACCATGAAACCAAATATAAATGGACTGACTACCCGTGCGTGCTTCAGCACTGTCGGGGGCATGTTTCATTTTATCTCCATGAGAAGGAACCCGTACCTGACACTGCTTGAGTAACTAAGAACCAGAGACTAGATAACCCAGAAACCTAGGGTAAAACCTAAAGAAATAATCGATAAAATTAGTTCTAATAAGATTCCGCTAAACTCATAAATCAGTGCCTTATCCAGTTGCCATCAGAGAGACTTCCTCCACTAGCACATGGAAACAGATACAGAGACCCACAGCCACACACTATGGGAAGAGAGAGTCTAAATTGGAGGTCTCCATCAAATCCCTCCCAGAGCTCAGGGAGTCCCACAAAAAAAGGAGACATAAAGATTATAAGAGTCAAAAAGATGGAGGACACCAGGATGTTTGAACAAGCCCCTCTGAATTAACTCAGCAAAGCACACGTGAGCTCATAGAGACTGAAGCAGCAAGCACAGGGCCCACATGGGTCTTCACCAGGTCCTCTATATATATTTTATAGTTTGGAACTTAGTGTTTTTATGGGACTCTTAACTGTAAGAATGAGTGGGTCTCTGGCTTTTGTGCCTGCTCTTGGGATTCTTTTCCTCCTGTTGGGTTGCCATGTCCAAATTTGATATGATAGTTTTTGCTTTATCTTATTATCTTTTATTTTGTCATATGTGGTTGTTGTCTCTTAGTAGCCTGTTCTTTTTGTCATGAGAGACAGAAAGGAGTAGATCTTGAGGGGAGGGAAGGTTGAGAGGAACTGGGAAGAATAGAGGGAGGGGAAACAATAATCAGGATATATTATATGAGAAAAGAATCAGTTTTCAATAAAAGAAAAGAAATCAATAATGAAGCCAACTACGAGTTCATCTCAGTTTTGTATCACCATGTGCTAACAATTATACTTGATGCCAATGATAAAAAGCTCCTCTCTGTGCACAACATGGTTACAGTCTATCCTTTTGATAGGCCCCATTTTCTTATGTCGCATTCAGATTTGGCTGACTCTGTTTCCATAAAAGGTTCAATATATGCTGTGTCTAACTCCAAAGCTGCATGTGACTGAAGGAAAACACAAAGCATGCTAGCAGTTCCCTTTCTGCACTTAGCATCATATTTCAAGTAGACCTCAACGCTGATGGGTATTGCACAAACTCTCCTTGTCTGTTTTTTAATATCCAAATTACTACTTTATGACCTTTCTGCCTTCTTCAGTCTACAACATTTCTGGCCAGTATTCTCACTATTCTCTAAAGACCTAATTCACTGAGCATACAAAAGAAACTGGATGAATACTCCCTTATTTTCCCATCTTCAAAATATCTTCCTACCTATTTATTCTTTCTTTCTGTTCTAATAAATTAGCTGTTCCATTTCTGCATGCTTTGCCACTCTCTATGAATTGTTCAAGGACTTCGTTGTTACATAACCTCCTATCTTTCAGCTGGATGATTACACATAATAAAATAATGGATGGATGGATTGGTGAAAAATTATCCCTTTGTTCATAACACCTTTACAGCCATGACCTTATTTCCCTGCTTGCTTGGCCAACAGGGCACTAAACATGATATCTAGAGTCCTTTTCTCCATTTCCTCACTACCGTTCATCAACCTGACCTAACTGGACTTCCACCATTTCATAAAACTGTGCTAAACAAAATCACCAACAATCTTCATCAGGTCCAACCCAAAGCAGAGTCTTACCATCCTTCAGCAACGGTGCTTGAGACATTTCTTTACCTAATATTCATTCTCAAGTCAATCATATCTTTAGAAATAACTTTTATGGTTCATTTTCAAGAATACACATTTCTAGATACTGCATCAGCTTTGTCTAACTGACATTTGGTTCTATTTTATCATATCCCAAACTAAGTGTTTCATCTCCCATACACTTTCCCCCGTCATCTTCCAAGGCAAAGCCAGATCATACCCCAAATTAAACAACACTCATTCTTGAGTAATATCCTGTGTACTACTGTGCTTACCCTGTCTGAGAATTGGAGTCTCAACAAGCAATGTTTTGCAAGTAAGGCTGTGTGTGTTCCTATTGATGGGAGGAAACTCTCGACAGATGTTCCACTCTGATCATAGAGTCTGGATTATGAGTTTGTACCTGATGTAGATATCTAAGAAACAGCAAAGACAGTAAAACTTTGGTCTGCCTACCCATCAGAAATGACTCCACAGATGACAATGAATTTATCTAACAGACTCTCAGTTTGTATCAGTTTGGTTTGTGGATAGAAATTTAGAACAACCTCGTTAAGCTACATATGGAAACACCATATCATAACTCATGTTGGACCTGCCATGAACACATACCAGAAACAAACATAGACATCGACATGTGCATCTTTCCACTATGTCAGAATTTATTGAATAACAATAAATTTGAATGATCTGGCAGTTTCAACAAGAACAATTCACTGTATAATTCTACCTCCCTTGGTATTCCGGCTGAAGCAAATGTCTGTTATTTTCTCCCAGTCTTATTAACTCTCATATCACACAGTATAGTGTGTGTGTGTGTGTGTGTGTGTGTGTGTGTGTGTGTGCATGCATGTAAAAGTTAAATAGGCCACAGGAGAGCTCAAGAGGTTTAAGAAGTGACCTGATTGAAGTTCAAGCAGAGTCAGTATTGATAAGGAGAAACTGCTGCTATCAGGCCATGAGAGAATCAGGATTAAAAGTGAAGGTACAAGCAGCTGCAGACGTGAAAGGGTAGAACCCAGTCCAAAGCAGAAAAGCAGATCTAGGTCCAGATGGGCAAGCAAGTGGACAGACAGGAAAATGGCAGTTGAGTAGGCCAAACCAACAGTAGAAAATCAAGGGACCCTAAAGAGTCCTCAGCTTGTCAATCTTTGATGCACAGGGAATATCAAATGGCAACCATCTGGCTGTTAGACATCTAGCATATCCTTTTATGGGGGACAAGTAAGGGAGTTTCACTCCTTCCTGGGTCTGACATATCCAATAACACCTGGGTCCTGGATTTCCTGGTATGATTTTAATAAACCCATGTGCCCTGATCGTGTCTATCCACCCTGATAAATTTGTAGAGCAACATCCTTTCTACTTCCAGGAAAGTCTTTTATCAGTCTGTGCAGCATGGTTGATGCTGGACAAATAGAATTGTTGTTTCAAGTCCAACCTGGAGCCCAACAATCTTCCACTTTCAAAATGGAGTCTAAAGCTGATTGCAAAACAGAGTTTCTCAGAGTAAGACGAATCCTGAAACAAGACTGTTCCATACAGTTTGGAGTAATGGAGGGTGGGGTATAACACGATGTCAACAGAATTCCAAGAACATGATCTGGCTCACACTGGCTATTCAGAAAAAATGGTTTTGAATGCACAGTTGATTTAAATGCATTAATAAACTCAGAGTCACCAAAAATGCATCAATGTCACATTAAGGAAAGAAAGCAAATTATTCCCCCTAGTGTCATTTAACCAAGAGCCAGTCTAGACTTTAACTCTCTGCTTCACTTTCCCTGCATCTTCTGTCCTTTCTGTCTGTTGTACGAGTGATTCTGTGCCTGCCCAAAATAAGCTATCTTGTGAATAGCCCTGTGTCTGTCCATGTATGCTTATGTGGGTCTGTCCTGTGTGCCTTTAGGTGGGTGTGTCCCTAACAAAGGACCTTGCTCTATCTTTATTGGAGAGACAGAAAGCATCATTTGGGGAAGGAATGAGGGACACTACACAGAAATCTTTAACAATGTTTTACAAGGGATTAAAGTAGACTCTCAAGATAGTGAACAGTACTACAATCATCATTGTTTATCAAGCAATATCCACATGCTGCATTCAACATTTATGTTGGCTGTTCATTTCATAAGACCACTTTCAGGCTGTTTGCTGTTTCCAGAAAACGATATACCTGAAAACACATATGCAATGTTCTGCATCAGGGCATGGGAGAGGACATAATTCAATATTACAACTATCAATATTATAATTATCTTTGGTTCTAAAATTCATTACATGGGAAATATAAGGCAAGCAAGGATGACTTTCACATTGTTCTTTTCAAGGCACGTTAAACAAACAGGCTGAGTACACAATAGGATAGCAGTTAGGAGTCTTAATTGACCTCAAAGGTTATTATTAACTTTGAATGTGACATCCAGCAAAAGTTCCGGTCCCTTAGAATAGAAAAGATATTTTTATCATAATGCACTGCCATGGAATGAATGAATGTGTTAAGTCTCAACCCTGGGACCTGGAGGCCTGATCTGCCTTGATTTGTTAAATAGGCACCTCAGCCATTTGTCCCAGGGTTTGAGACTTAACAGAACAGAGATTATATTGAAATACCTTATTTGCATAGGTATTTCCAAACTTTGTCATTAAAAAACTTCTAAACTTTATTATTAAAACAAAACACTTTTTAAATGGTATAGTAATATACCCAGATCTTTGTAGTAAAGTTTTATTTTCTTGAAAACCAGCAGGGTTTCTCCACTTCAGCACTGTTGACATTTTGCACTAGAAAAAATGTTGGAGGATCCATTCTGTGTCCTGGAGGCGTAGGTTCTTTGGCAGTAACACTGAGTTCTACAACCTAATGCCAGTAAGCATGTTCTCTTTCATTTCTTGCTAGTAACATTTACTTTGTAATACGCAATCTTTTTTTACCTCATGGTTTTGACATAGTTCGTGGCAATAAGATAGAGAGAGAGAGAGAGAGAGAGAGAGAGAGAGAGAGAGAGATTGGCTTGGGTATTATTGGAGTAGAGTAGAACAAAAGAAGAGCCTTGTCAGGAAAGAACAGGTAAAAGTACAGGTACGCCAATGAAAACATCTCCAGGCATTGCGAAATATGCTCCAGTACAGGAAAAGAGTCAACCTCAGTTGAGAAACGACTCTTTAAAGTGGTGTCTTCCTGCTCCAGGCTATTAAAGACTAGTTTAGAATGTAACACAGACTGTAGTCTCTTAGTTACTCCTGTTACCTTGTCTAAATCCCGCCTTTATGCTCGAGAGTGTAGGGTCCTTTAGATGCCATGTCACAAGAACCAGACTCAGTGGAGAGGGAACAGGAACAAAATAAATTCCTTCACTTACACACATGCGCGTGCACACACACACACACACACACACACACACACAATCTAAACAATAACAGAAACACTGGAAGAGCAGTGGGTGCTGATTTTATGGCCAAGGTCAAGCTATGTGTACTGTGGTGTAAGTAGAGAGGGAAGAAAGCCGGAAACCACTGTCAAAATAAAGCACGGGTTAGTTCAACTACAGTGAAAGCTCCTTTGTAACAAAGATTGATATGATCAGTGGGTTTTACTTGATCAGATCAAATGCTCTTCTTTCTTGAGCACATTTTCCACCCCAACCCTTATCTCAAACTACCCCGCCTTCCATTTAGTTTCACTGTAGTACAAAACTAAGCAACAAAACTCCACCATTCCTTGCAAAGCTGTTCAGAAGCACCGAGTCCTCTGCCGATAGAATGGGTCTTTCCGGCAGTATTTCGATGTCAACTCTTCTAACTGTGGAAGCATTTAGGAATGCATATTTGAGCTTGCAGCTCTTTCAGGGTATACCAGTTAGTTTTGTTTCTCCCAACCAGTCTCAGCTTGCAGAGGCTTGGCCTGCCCATTCAGGATCCCACCCCCTCTAATAGGTGTGTGGAATGTCTGGCGTGCACCCACAGCCTTTATCAGGCAGGAGGCAGGACTAATGAGTGCTGCAGGTAGCTCAGAAAATCAGTCTGCACAGACGAGAAGGCAGGGTTAATTATGAATAATTAAAAAAAAGAAGTTTAAGAAGAAGGAATTCTTAATCCCTTAAGTCTAAGTTTTTTGAAACAAGCATAATAAAAACAATGCATATGAACTTTCAGAATTTAAATTTTCTACCAATGTAAACAATACTTTACAAAAGCATCAGGCATGATTACATAATTGAGAGACAGAAATTAATATTTTTGTGACATCAAATCATGCCAGGTAGTATGTGAGGTATATTAGGTAGTCTTCTATTGCTATGATAAGCAGCAATAGAAAGAAACTTACAAAAGAACATTGGGGGGGGCACTCACGGTTCCAGAGGGACAGGAGTGCATGGTGGAAAGGTATGGCAACAAGAACAGGAAGCTGAGAGCTCACATCTTAAGCCATAAGCATAACACAGAGAAAAAGCAAAAGGCCAGCAGCATGAGACTTTTCATTCCAAAGCCCACCCTTAGTAACTTACTTCCTCTAGCAAGGCTACACCACCTAAACCTCCCCAACAGCCACCAACTGCGGACAACGTGTTCAAATGTGAGTAATCTCACATCCCTCAATCAATCATCTTTTTAATTTTTTTTTTTACTTATATCGTGAAAGTCAAATTCCAGTTTTATCAACTTGAGGTTGGGAGAACCCTTCAATCAAGCACACATACTGTCTCTACTGTGAAACTCGGCAGAGAAAACACTGTGATATAAATTCTATTTGGAGTTTTATTAGAAAACTGGAGTTTCTTAAACATCAACAGATTTCTTCATTGATAAAATGAGTTATGCAATATAGTGCAATTTCAAAAGAAACTGTCTGCAAGGTGATAACATTCTAATCCCTGAAGCATGATGGTTTATCACATAAATTAAATTTTCCAATTTTACTATTTAAATTTTTTCTTAAGAAAGTAAAATACCTTACGAAGAAGTAGGCGAAGACTAGTCATTCATTTCCTGGCTGCTCAGATCCAAATAATCACACAGAAACTATATTAATTACAACACTGCTTGGCCAATGATCCAGACATATTTCTAGCTAGCTCTGACCTCTTGAATTAACCCATTTCTATTAATCTGTGTATTGCCACGAGCCTGTGGCTTACCAGTAAAAGTTCTGGGCATCTGTCTCCTGGCAGCTACATGGCATCTCCTTGACCCCACCTGCTTTCTCTCTATATCTCTGTTTGTATTTCCCACCTGGCTTTGTTCTGCTAAGTCATTGACTGAAACAGCTTTTCTTATTAACCAATGGTAATAAAACATAGTCACAGCATACAGAAAAGAATTCCACATCATTTCCCACTTTCTGTCTAAATAAAAAGAAAGGTTTTAACTTTAACATAGTGAAATTAAATATATTTAGTCTACTTACATTTTTCAAATAAAGAAAAATAATCTATCATCTATCCTATCCTTTATCATAACTAAGGAAATCTATAATTACAACTGTCTTCAACTCCATAAAAGACCCCAGAAGGATATAATATTACCTAAGTAAACTGGAAGTACATTGTAAGTAACTTCCAAAACTTTAGAATTGACAGAGAAAACTTGCTGCCTGGACAGTCACCCAAAGTTCTTCTGTAACATTGGGGCATCCATCCTCAGCCTACAGGCCCATAGTATCTGGCAGACTTCCATGAAGCAGGAAATTTGAAAGGTTGTTTTGCCTATCTTGGCAGTTTGTCAGTCACTTTCTTCTGTATCCTGCAGAATGTCTGGTGTTTCTTCTGTAAATCAGGAATCCTGAAGGACCATCCCATCTTTTGGAATGTTCAGCAGCCACTTTTCTGTGGGTCCTGCATGACCAGTTCACACAGCATACCATTAAGCAGTCCATGCGAGAACAGTTTCTGCCCAAGTGGCTAGCCTAGTAACATTGAAGGCAAATTCCATAACAAGTTTCTTCAATGTCCATCGACCTCTCTGAAGTAACTGGTGCTGCCAGAAGCATATAGACTTTTGAGTAAAGTCTAAGTTCTTAAAACATTTTAAATGCCATATTCTGTATGACTTTGAAGAGTTAAAGATTATCTAACTAAAATATATCTCTATATATCTAGGAAACCTAACTAACAAAATTAAAAGTCTGGTTATTACAGATGACTATCTATTAATCTGTATTTCTTAATTACACATTGCATTTTTAAATGAGCTGCACAAACACAAGACTTTAAACAAGAGCAGAAAAACATATATACAGTGTAATAAATTGATCTAAAATTTGTATCAACAGACCAAAGTCCATACCAATGCAAAGTATTCATCTCTATATCATATCCCCCTTATTCTTTTTTTGAAATTGACTGTGATCATTAATCACTTATAATCAATCCCCTTTAAATGAAAATGAACATTTATAAACAATCATTTTGGGAATTTGGGTGTTGTTTTCTTCTAACTGCTTCCTGCTGTTTGTTGGGTGAAGTATTTTTAGGGCTCACAAAGACATTTCCAGGGTCTTGTTCCATCAAACCATATTAGACTGGAAGAAGTCCACAGGTTCTCACCTTCTGTGAAAACAAAAGTAAAATCTCTTTTCAAAAGTAACATATACTTAGAGTAAAATTATGAAGCCAAGATATCTTTACAATGTATATGTTGGTTTAGCTTAGCAGCCCCCAAAAATAAAATGTCTCTCTGCATTCAAAAAATTCAAAGAAAATAGAATAATATACATAATCCAGACGTTTTATGTATATTTCATCTTTACGTGACTTATTTTTCTTTATTCCTTTAATATACAACTGTCTGTATTCTTATATATTACTTTTACTGTCCCTTTAAAGATTTTTTATTTTTAAAACCATTTACTTTTTTAAGTATATATATTCTTTTTCCTCTCTCTCCCAAGCCTATGTTCATTTTTTTCAAACACATTGTGTCTTATTCAGAGGTCTTTAATGTCTGAATCTGTCCTATAGTGTGTCTGAAATCCCTTCCTGACAAGTAGCATTCTAAAATGGTAAGCAGTGTGGTTGTGGCAGCCCTGAATGCTGGCTTCACCTCTCTTGGCCTTTTAATATGGTAGAGGTACATTCACTGCCTCTGTGAGCCATGCTTACTGTACCAGCTCCAGCGACACAGTGGGTCTATGTTGCCATTAAGCAACTTGTAGCACACTGCTCACAAACCCCATTTAAGGACTCCACAGCCAGACTTCCAGAAAGAGCCAGAGTTTCATGCTACTAGCATGAACCAGGAAGGCAACTCTTAAAGAAGCCAGTCAGTTTTTGCCCGTAAAGCTGAGTCAGGAAGACTTCTCTTAAAGGAGTCACACCTCTGATTTTCTCTAGCAGAGTGCCCACTTGAGAAAATGCTGAAACCAAGAATCTGTACTTAACTCTGTTCTTTTGTGTCTAGAATTCCTTCCCAAGCTCTCTCAGGTTTTGTGTGGACGTAGTTTCCCCTTGTTTGCGTGCCATTTTTCAGATGGAGACTACTCATTTGTTTCCTGGCTGCACAGACCCAAAAATCAAACAGAAACTATATTAATTACAACACTGCGTGGCCAGTGACTTGGGTGTGTTTCTAGCTAGCTCTTACATCTTGAATTAACCCAATTCCATTAATCTGTGTATCACCACAAGACTGTGGCTTACTGGTAATGTTTCTGAGCTTCTGTCTCCTTTGGCAGTTCTATGGCACCTCCTTGACTCCGTCTACTTTCTCTCTGTATCTCTGTTCGGATTTCCCACCTGACTTTGCTTTGCTAAGTCATTGGACAAAACAGCTTTATTCATTAACCAATGATAATAAAACATATTCACAGCATAAAGAGGAAAATCCCACATCACTGAGATGTAAAAGGAAAAATTTGTGCCAGTGAAATGCTCAACAGGTAAAGTACTTGCTGCCAAGCCTCAGGGACCTGAGTGTCATCCTCAAGGACCCTAACGTAGAAAGAGAGAAATGACTCCAAATAGTTGTCCTTTGACCTCCCTATGTGTGGCACACATACACACACACATATAGAAACATTAGCGCACACAGAAATATACACAGACACACAGAGTAAATTAATTTAAAATGTAAACTATAGGCAAAAAACAAGCATTTCATTTCATGCTTTCATATAAGTTCATCCTTAAAACTGAAATTTCTAGTTGATTTTTACTGAACTGATAAAGTTTATCAAACTGATAAACCAAATTTATTGGTTTGTTTGGTTGGATGGTTGCAGAGATGACTGATGGATGGATGAATGGATGGATAGATCCATGGATAAATGGTGGGTATATCTATTTTTTTTAAATACACATACTGTACCTAAGATTTGTATATCCATTCTAACTAAAACACCTCAAATAAGATTTGAAAGAATAAAATTATTCACACAGCTTTAAACCTCAGACAGCTTTTGAAAGAAATGCTTAAGATTTCAAGATCTAAATATTAAACATTAAAGCAGAATTTAGTAAGATTCTATTTTTTGTATAGGAAGGTATGTATTTTATAGCATTTGTCTAAAAATTTATATTTATGAGACATAATATTCATTTTAAATTATAACTGTAAACTATCCATAGATAAAAGTATTTTAATTTATAAATATCAGCCTTTATAAATTGTAGCGATGTTCCTGTGGCTTATTAAGAGTACTTTATGTTTAGTAGGGAGAGGAGAGGGAGTGGTCAGAGAAAATGTGAGGAGAGATGGCTAAAATAAAGGAACATTTGAGGGGCAGTATGGAAACCTAATAGAGTAGAAATCTCCTAAAATATAAACATATATGAAGGCAATATAAATGAAGTCACCAAATAATGGGGGCAAGAGAGAGTCCCAACTAGCCATCTCTTGTCACCCAAAGAAGCTTACAGTATGGGGATTAGGTTATACCTAATTGACTTATTAGCCAAGGGGGTCCCATAGAAATCTCCAAACAACCCAGGCTGTTGCCAAAACTATAAGTTCTCTCCACAAACTGATAGCAAAGACACATGGATGAAGACAGCACCTACTCAACTCACTGAACATGGAGTTGTTGAATTGGTATCTACATAGAACATTCATCCCTATGGTCCAGCATCTTTTTTACAGGAAGATACTCTGCGTGCTATCAAAAGAAAAACATAAACACCAAGTCAGCCACAAACCCTTTATCTACAATGGTGTACTATCTGCAAGATAGTTAAAACAATGGTAGCACAATGCTTGTGGGAGTAAACAACTAATAACTGTTATGACTTAAGGCCCACTCCACAAGGTGGAACCCATACCCAACACTGTTTTCAGTGACCAAGAACATGAAACTAGATAGCCCAGGGACCTAGGGCAAAACCAAACAATACTGGTCTATAAGAAAGGGAAAAGAAGAAATGTAGTGATAAAATGATTCCTAATGATATTCTGTTATACTCATAGATCCTTTTTCAACCATCACCAGAGAAACTTCATCTGCAGCAGATGGGTACACATACAGAGACTCACAGGCAGGCATTTGCAGAGTCAGAGACCTTGGAATATTCATCCCTAAATGGATATCTCTATCAAATCCTTCCCCTCAGAGCTCGGGAAATCCTATAGAAAAGGAAGGAGAAAGAATGTAAGAGCCAGAGGGAATGGAGAACACCAAGAAATCAAGGCACTCTTGATGTAGGAGGGTCTTCTGTCTATGTGTTACTTTCATTGGTTAATAAAGAAACTGCTTTGGCCTTTTGATAGGCCAGCCCTTAGGNGGCTAGATATAATGGGCCAGGCAGTGTCTAAATGAATACAATTTATGTGTTGTTTTTTCAGGTGTTAAGCTAGCCATGCGGGAGCCAGACAGGACGAAAAGCAGGCCTGCTCACCTCATCACTACACACTCTAAATCAAAACTCATATGAACTCGCAAAGACTGCAGCAGCATGCATAGGCCCTGCACAAGGTCCTCCATGCTTATGTTATGGCTTTCAGTTTAGTGATTTTATGGGATTCCTAAGAGTGGGTATCTAACTCTTGTGACTTCTCTAGGGCTTTTTCCCTTCTGTTGGCTTGTCTTGCCAAACTTCTATGTTATTTGTTTTACCTTGTTATATTTTATTCTATTATTTTAAAAAATAATAATTAATGAATTAATGTAAATCTAGCCACTAGGATAAAAGTTAACAAAGGAACTGTCACTTATACCTACTAGGAGAAGGAAAATCAGATTCATCCAATGGAATGACATTGGGCTCATCAACTACTCCTGGGAAGGTTTCATGTTCAGGAGTTGTTGACAAACAAATAATGGACTCAAAAAATATATGTTTAATAAGAACATGTTTGCATATTAAACACCAGATACCAGTATGGAGAGAAGTGTTCTATGGGCTGCCTGTAGACATCTGTACAATTCTACATGGATAAATATCATTACTAATAGTTTTATACTTTCATTGATGAATCACTAATATTGTTTGGAGGCCCTTCATAAATAGCTACTTCAGTGTTTTATTGAGCAACTACAGATTCAGCACCAAGTAATGCATTTGATACTGGCTCTCAATAACTTAACTTTATTTTTTTTTCTTAAGGGAATAAGAGATACTCTATTCCGGAGGCAAAGTTGAAGAACAATGGCCCAGAAACACAAATTTAGGTTACCCCAAATTCCATGTCCTATTGTAGAAGCAGCTTCATCAAGTCTTGGAGAACAAAGAAAGTCATAAACTAAGACAGGGTTAAAATGGATTGGTGGGCACATCAGAGAGGAGTTTAGAGAATATGGTGTCCCAGATGTTATCTGATGACATTCGTTGCTTTGGGATTGGTGGACTTCAGTGCTCTCCTACGTTAGTAGCTTTCAAAGGGCATTATCTATTAGTCACAGGATGTTAGTTATGACACAGAGGAGGGCAAGGAACATCTAGGAGCTACTCACGGCGCTAGCTGTAGCCCAGATAAGGTAATCAGCCTCTGGAGCTGCCACATTCCAAACTCTGCAGTCACTGCAGTCTTATCAGGCAATCGGTTTCTGTAGACAGAGCTTCTTTCCAGGAGTGCGGGTTTCCCCATCGGTGAAGCATCGCACATATGTGAGGGGACCACATATTCCTTTATCTGTTAGCTTTGGTAAAACTATGTTCTTGATTATCTTAATTTTAGGCACAGTAATCCTATTATACATCATATGTAATGTTATGTCATATACAAAGGGTTATTTTTAAGAAGTCACATCAGGATGATGGCTAATAATTTTTATTTAACCCAGGAGTTTCTTTCTTAAAGTGCTTAACAGCTACTCCTCTCTCCAGAAGATTACTGTCCTGCCCTCTAGTCAACCTCACCTGTATCAGATCCTAGGAATGAGTTTCATAGCTTTGAGGAACCTTATAGCTTAACTTTTCAGGACAGTCTTTCAGAGAGCTTAATTGCACAGTGTCCTGAAAAATTTCTGTTGATGACAACTCAGAAATTACACATGCAGAGATATCAAATTGCAGATCTGTTGTGGATTGACTAACTAGGATTTGGGGCCATTTCTTCCCTTCTCCATGCAGGAGAAGGAAACAATGGCTCCTATTTTTTTTTCACTTTAACTCATGTTTTTTTATGTTTTATTGATTTTATTGAGTTATATATTTTTCTCTGTTGCCCTCCCCTTCTACCCTCTCCCATGGTCCCCATGCTCCCAATTTACTCAGGATATGTTGTCTTTTTCCTACTTCCCATGTAGATTAGATCCATGTATGTCTCTCTTAGGATTTTCACTGTTATCTATGGTCTCTGGGATTGTGAGTTGTAGGCTGGTTTTCTTTGCTTTATGTCTAACAGCCACTTATGATATTTGTCTTTCTGGGTCTGGGTTACCCCACTCAATATGATGTTAAAGACGTGCTATGATCTAGAGTTTAAGTGGGTCCCCCAAAGGCCACGTGTTGAAGCTTGGAGGCTGCCAGTCTTGTACTCTACTGGGAGGTGATGGAACGAACCCATAAGAGATGGAGCCAAGTGGCAGGGAGCTAGGTCACTGGAGATGCATCCTTGAAGAAACAGAGACATCAGTTCCCCTTTTCCTTTATCAATGCCCTGCTGCTATGAGGCAAGTCACCTTGCTTTTCTTTCCCCTGATACCGGAAGACATAATAAACCTCTCCTCCTTTGAGGTGGATATTCTTGGGTATTTTTTGGCACTGAATGACATGACAAGCACTGGGATAAGGAATGGAGAGAATGTGACTGTCAGTCAGTGCCAAAAAGTACCCAAAGTCCCCACCGGCTCACACAGAAAGGAGCAGAGTGCCACCTGCCCAAGAGGGAAGCATGGGTTTGTGGGAAAGCACAGCACAATGAGCTCATTCTGAATGCTGGATAGTGTGGGTGTCTGGGAGGCTCCCAAGGGGAAGTTGTAGCTGAATAGGGAGGAAGTGCCCTGACAGAAGGTGGTTAATCATTAGTAGCCTGACCTTGAAACCAACCAATTCCATCTCCCAAGCCAGTGAGTGACCTTCTCACTGAAACACAGCTCCTTTCATTAGATTCATCCACCAAGTATTCTCCTGGCAACTGTTTTATGGAAAAGTTTGTCCTCGGTGGGACAAAGGTAAAGATTACAGATCTTTTGAGAGCAAAGCAGAAAAGGACAGCCATATAGGTGATCAATTCAAGACATTAAGAAGCAGAAGCGAGTGCAAGAAAAAATAAAGAAAAGAAATAGAAAGAAAGGAAAAGAAAAAGTACTGAGGATTCTGTATCAGTATTCACCTAGCTCAGATTCATTCCTCATACCCTGTGCAGGGACAGGTGACCAGCAGTGCCACATCCAAGCATTCCATCCCACAGCTACAGGCATTACTAAGGAAAAGGTTAGGTGGGTAGGTCAACTACCTTATCTCTAAATTATAGCACAGTGTCTTTCATGTCTTCTTTTCATAAGCTAAAAATGGCTCCTTTTAGCACCAATAGAAGGCAAGAATTTTTCTGTTCTGCTATAAAAATATTTCTACTTACTTTACAATATTTTCTGGTGGAACCCATTTGAAAGACTTTGAGCATCTCCACAGCTTCATAATTGGAATTGGCCTTTGGGTTTACTTTTGTGTGTTTTCTTTTTCAGATTGTTGATTTCAGTGATTGAGAATACCACTCTGGGCTTTGCAGCAATGTGGGAATTATTTGACCCGTAATGGCTTGATACAGCTCATCTAAACAACCCACTGAACCCTGATGTCAGTACTCATCAACCCCTTGTTCAGCTCTGACTCAACCTCAGAATCTTTAATTCAGTCCTCCCCCAAACCATTAAGCATCAAACATGTTCTATGACCTATTTTCAACCTTTCTTCTCCTAAAAACTTATAGAATTGTTATTGAATTATTTTCTATATATGACTTTGACTCATCTCAAAAGATAATGTGGGATGTGTAGCTTTGAAGTAGGCTTTTCTTTTCATATTTATTTCCTCTTTGACTTATAAGATCCTTTATCATACTCTCCACATAAGGTCAAATTTAGCAGAAGTTGCCCTGATGAGGGTTGAGAACTGCATTAATCAATAGGCATAGCAATAAGTTGCTAGGAGTTAGTTTAACACTACATCAATTTAATAAAGAAGAGACCAGTCTAGTCACAAGTTGTTGGTGCCAGGGAAGCTTCTATTTGCAGTAAGTAGTAATTAATACAGATACCCAACAAGTGTCAAGTTGCAGAGAGTACGAGACTGTGGGATGTTCAGCCCTAAATAGGGCATCTATATCATATCCATTCCTCCCAAGCCTCAAGAAGCTTAGTGGGATAGCCAGAGACATTTGATGATTACAAAGAAACTGTCTTCCAGACAAGACAGGACAGTAGTGCTTACGAATTTACAGCAGTTACAGCAGCATACACAAGACTGACATAATCTCCAGTTCAACCAAAGCCCACCCCAAATCTAGGAGCTATTGGCAGTTGAAAGCTGCTGGGAGAAGGTTGGTTTCCTTTATGAGCTTCTTGGCAAGTCCATCACACTCCAGTCGATGGTCAAACATCCAAGACTATAGGGGGAGCACAAATTGGACTTGATGGGTGGAAAAATAAAAAAGGATACCAAGTTGGCTAGGGAGGGAAGATGGATAGATCTGGGAGTGAGCAGAAGGGTGAATATGATCAAAAATGCATGGCACAAAATTCTCAAATAGCTCAAAAAGTACTACTTGTGCCACTACCTCAACTTCTGAAATAATTTAACCCTTACTTACTACCTTACCAACTACCTTGCAGCATGTCTATGCTTAAAATGCTAATTTCCAAAATCTAAGCATTTTCCAGACCCATGAGAGAAACCAGCCACTCAGTTTGAAAAGGCTCTGTATGGATCTCACACGGATGTATCATCAGCTCAGTTTTGCTTCAGCTTGGTCCCAGAACCCTTTTTCATATTCCAGTATTTCTACAGTCTCATAGAGATCCATCTTCCCTACTTTGCATTAGTTCTACAGCAGTTTCCACGTTGATTTCTACTGTTATTTTTATGTTACATTTTCAGTTTTTTCATTGGAGGGTGAAGCAGAGACAAAGAGGTAAGTATATAAGACTCAAGAGGTGCTCTTAAAGGAAATCAAGATCCTTGTGTTTTACTGTTTCAAGTACAATCCAACTGACTATATTTCAAGATTGTTGTCATTTTATTCAATCTCAGGATCCTATCAAAACTAATAATTTCATGTATTATAGTCATTATAATAAATGTAAACTTTTCATCTAAGTGCACTAGTATTTGTATAAGAACAGAACTCTAATGCTTAAGAACAACGAAGAAGTGTGTAGTTGTTGCTTTTTTACTCTTTGGTGGGGCCAACCACCCAGCTCCCAAATAGATACACACAGAGGATTATTCTTTCTTATAAATGTCCACCCTTAGCTTGGCTAATTTCTAGCCAGTTTTTCTTAATTTATCCCATCTACCTTTTGCCTCTGGGCTTTTACCTTTCTTTAATTCTGTGTATCTTTTCTTCCCTTCTTATTCCGTGTCTGGCTATGTAGTTAGGCCCTTTTCTCTTTCCTTGATTTTTTTCTCCCCAGATTTCTCCTATTTATTCTCTCTGCCTGCCAGCCCCACCTACCCTTCTCTTGCCTTGATACTGGCCGTTCAGCTCTTTATTAGACCAAGCAGGTGTTTTAGACAAAGTAGCACAGCTTCACAGTGTTAAACAAATGCAACATAAAAGAATGCAACACATCTTAGCATCATTAAAAGAACAAAAATTCCATGCACAAATAAATGTAATACATCTTTAACTAATATTCTACAACAGGAAGGTTTTTATAACTACAAAAGATGAAATTACTAGGGACTATTCTAGCCTCTTTATTATATAATACACTAAGCTTCCATTCATTTACCTGATAGAAACAGCCTATTATGTGATGATCCAAAATGGAAATTCCATAAAAGTTTAATAAACACATCATGTTAATAAAAAATTTACTCATTCTCAATTATCTAAGTAATAAATATAGCTTCAGTTAATGTATACTACACTCAAAGGTGAAGTAAGAAAACTAAGAGCCTTACTTCCATTAACAAAAGAGAGAAAGAGAAAATTAGAAAGTGAGGCTGGGAGTGGAAAGAAGGAAGCATTCATAGTTTAAGAAGTAAAGTAAAATTAATCAGAAGGATAGATTCAATACAGAATTGGAAAAGAATAGACCAATGGTGACAATTATCTACCTCCCATATCTTTCTCAGAAATTGTAGATGACAGTACACTCAGAGAAGTAGTTGAGGAACAAAATAAGAAAGAACAAGTCCATCTACATTGATGAATGAACAAAGTTCCGACAATTAGCTGTGTGAATCTGAGATGAGCCAAGAACTCAGCACAGGGATTAACCAGCATAAACAAGAGAACAGATGTAGACTGAACGGAGAGGAAAAAGCGCATCTCAGTAACGTCAATGCTTCTGGGGCAAACAAGTGCATGCTGCAAAAGTCTGGGAAAGAGCTGATTCGATGTCCCGCAGAGACTCCTTGACTTAGATCTGAGACATTTATGGGGAAAGTTCTCCTGCCCATCCTGTACTCAGTGCGGTAAGGGGTTTAACTCCTCATAATCATTATCACATGCCCTCTTCCAGCACACGTACTCAAAAACGTACTTCTTCCTTCACATGAACTAGAATTCTTGTTCTCTTTCACACCAAACAGCAGTCTGCAGTCTGGACAAGCAGGTCATTGGCAGGTCACACACATAGCATGAGCACAACCCTAAGTCCAAACCTGAGTACACACATACACATACACACAAAACACAAACACATACACACACACACAGTCTTGCAGCTTCTAGTGTCCCAAGGATGTCTCTTTATGTTCCATAAGGTGAAAACAAACCTGTTGAATATTTAAACTGTAAAAGAAATACAAAGGTATCTTACTCCTGCCCACCATATTTAGTATGTGCAATCTAATCACATATTTCCTTCCCGTTAGAGAGGAAAGTGAGGCTTAAGGATATGAAGGATTCTTTTGGAACCTGGCAGCTACCCTAGACAAGGTCATCCTGCATCAGCATCTTGGACACCTCAGTTTTCTATAGTGTGTACCATCAACTTTCTGCTTCCACAACCAGTAGACTGTAGTAACTTGAGAATATACTTTAGGCATCTGTGAGTTGACGAGGTTTTCATCTCTGTCATGTCAAATGCCTCAACTATTCTTCACAGTGGATGATGAATGGGGTCACGTGGATAGAAGAAATGGGTCACTTTATCACCTACTACTCTGCCTCTGTCTTCCTGTTGAATATGACTTAACAAAAAGGTAACCGAATAAAATATTGACATTTCATAGTCAGGTAAACTTTGCAAAAAGCAAATTACGTAATTGCTTTCCACTAGCTTTTTTCTGCCTCTGTCACTAACGTGGGCAGGGAAGACCCATCTTTTCCCTGAGTTATAAGACAAGGATGAAAGTCACATGAGGCAGGCATGAAGTTGCACAAATATGTGTGAGCTGACCTTAATACCCATGAGAAATCCCAGAAAAGACATGTAGAACCAGCCAGCCTTGCCAAGTCCAAACTGGCCAATTTTTTTTAACTTATCCAAGATGCTTTCTGGTGAGCATATTCCAACAACAACAACAAAAAAAAGTGGTGACCAACCCCAACTGACTTATAGGCTCATTGTTAACGGGTTCCAATGGCCTAAAGATCTGCCTTGTTGACAACAAGGCTAAACTACCCAGAGAGGATCATTCTGAACAGAAACACGTAAAAGGACATCTGCAGACCTTTCATCACACGAAAGAAAAGCTTGAGAAAGATGAGGTTTCTTGGTTCTTGACTGGACAGTATACTATGATTATGTGAAATAAATTTGAAACTATTCTTATTTTATCTTTTGTTTTTAAACATGAAATTGGAAAAGTAACTTGAAATCTTGTTTAGGGTCCTTTCCAATCCTTCCACATTTGTCCCCAGTCCTGCCTAGGTTACATTAAGGCTATCTAGAAATTGAAAAGCTCTGAGAATAGGAACTATAGTGTGCTTCTGTGGGCAAAATGAGAAACAGGGCCAGAGGATTAAATATCTGTTTTACAGAAACATTAGCCAATAATTTACTCCCCAGCCTACTATAGTTACCAGGCATTATGAGTTTGGTTTCTGTAAGAATGTTCACTCCCATTCTCTGATGGATTGTATAGCCTAGAGTCCTGAAGGCCTAACGGGGCACGTAATAGTCTAGAAGACTAGATGGGATCCGCTCATGGCTGTGATGTCCTGAAGGCCTCAAGGACACTGGGTCCGCCAAATGGTCACCCTGTCAGAAGACGTTAAAGTACACATAGATCTCCATGGACTCCTGTAGAACACTGTTTTATTTATAGGCATGGTTGCTACTTTAATATTTTAAAACCCATCTTATGCAGGTAAAAGTAAAATGACACACTAGGTGCTGGGGATTTAGCACTCGCCTGGAGTGTGCTAGTCTGCCCTGAAGGTTCTGCCTGTTTAAGAAGATGAAATCCATCAAGCTGCTAAACTGTTTCAGTTGTGAAGGACTTGAATCAATTTCAGCGAAGTCAAGCTGACAAACACATTACTGGAAAGAGAAAACCTGGAGGAGAGTGATAGGAGTGGATAATCGCCAGCTTGGAGCCAGCTTAAATCAGTTTTACAGTGGAATTAACAAGGAGAAATTTAAACATTCGGAACAAGTTGAGCCTGACATTACAAGAAATACTCCTTGTTGGAAAATGCATCAAAACAATCCAATTTCAAGCATGTACAAGCAAAATGGCTTTCAAAAACCATCAGAAGATGAGAGAGCAACTTCAGGATCACCAAACAGGATGTGTCACATGAAAAGTCCTATCCCCAAGGAATAGCAAATTTTATTTCCGGTTAAGTACAAAAAGTACAAAAGTAGATAAAGTGAGAAAACTTTTAAATCTGTAAAAAGTTTAATAAAAAAAACTAGTGCATATGGAACAAACTCAAAATGAGGACGTTTGATGGAGCTCATAGGTAACTGTCATGGTTTGTGATGGAAACTTGACAGAATCTACCTGACAGACAGGCCTCTGGACATGCCTACAAGGGATGATCTCAGCTAGGTTAACCAGAGTTAGAAGACTGGCCTCAACCATGGGTGAAACCATTCCCTCTGCAGGGACCCTGAACTACATACAGTGAAGAAAGGGAGCCGAGCATACACGTTCATTCATTGTCCTCTGCTTCTTGATTCCAGGTGCACTGTGACCGGATGCTTCAAACTCCTCCTTCCCTCTTGACTTGATGCCAGGGTAGACTGAGCCCTGGAGCAGTGAGTGGAATGAGCCCTACTTCCTTAAGACTGTTAAACATGGAGAACAACCCATCTGTGGTTCATGAAGAAGGCAACATGATCTGCGAAAGCTTGGGATCAAATACAATGAATATGTCAGAAGATGCCTGGCCCACAGAAAGATGGAGCCAAAAAAGTTTTTGTGAAACTGACTGATACTGCTCAATGAAATAAAGTGTATCTAGATGAAGATTGCTAAAGTTTCTAAGATATCTTCGGCTGGCTTGTTTTAAAATTTCTCTTAAAATTCTTAAAGAAATTAAACCAAAAGCACTCTAAAAGTCACTGGAGGAGGCAAAAGAGTTGACAAAATGCAAGATCCCAAATGAGAACGCTTCAGTACAAAGTGACAGGGTGCAGTGAGAGGACAGGCAGAGACTCAAAGCCCAGGCTAGACTGTATTCAGAAAAAGAAACAACGCCATGCGTGATGGCAAACACCTGTAATCCAAGCATCTGGGGAACGGAGACAGGGGGACTGCCAGAAGTTTAAGGCCATCCTGACATGCACAGAAAGTTTATATAGACTTGCCAGAACACAGTAAGACTCTATCTCAAAGACAAAGACAGACAGGCAGGCAGACAGACAGACACAGGAGAGGGAGGAAGAGAGGGGAGGAAGAGAGGGAAGAAGGAGGAGAGGGAGATGAGAGAAAATATATGACTTTTACCAGGTACCAAATTAGCCCTAGAAATACAGTGGATAATTTTGTTGGGAATATTAATTGTATTTAAAAAGCTGGACATTGCTAACACATTTTTGAGGGATAAAGGATAGCTTAACTATTTCAGAAAGTAACTCTATCTTCCAGAAGTTCTCAAAACGGATCACAAACCTAAATGTAAAATGTAAATCTCTAAGACGTGTAGAAGACGATGAAAGAGAAGACCACACCAGCCTGTGTGGGGCTTGAGAGTCACTTTTACATATAGCAGCAAAGACTCAGAGGAGTGTGTGGCAGCTGCCTGGAAGGAAGCTCAGACCAGAGCAGCCACAGACACTGAGACTGCTGCCAAGTGAATCAGCGTAGGTGCTGCAACACCAGAAGGAGCTGTTTCCAGTGCGGGTGGAGAACCAGCCTTTGGCTGTCTTGTCGCCTACATGCCCACAGCAACACCTTTAATGTGCTACCCTGGGACTTGCCAGGTCTGAGCCTTTCAATTGCACTCTTGATCTTGTTTCCTATATAACATAAATCACCGCTTGAAGTTTTGGCACTCATGATAATTATGGGTGTAGTTTTCTGGATCTTACAGTGAGTCTGAGAATGGGGTGTTGATGGCACAGAAATCTACGTTATTTTTAAAGTCATTTCCTTAAAGATAAAAACTAACTTTCGGCAAAAATGAGGTAATACTAAGATGGACTTAATCTGAAATTAAAAGTTTCTGCCCTGCAAAAGACAAAAGAGAGAGAGAAAGAGAGAGAGGGAGTAAAGTCGAAGGCTTACAGAAAAATATGCAAATACATTTATTTGATAAAGGACTGTTACTTAAAAGTATTTAAAAAAAAACCTTAAAACTCAACAATAGGAAAATAACCTAATTTAAAATTGGTCAGAAAAACTTTGACACCTTACCAAAGAAAGCAAGCAAATGGCAAATACACACAAAAAGAAATTATGTATCATATGCTTCTAGGGGACCGAGAATCAGGCCATGAAGACTTGGTTAATGAAATTAAACCATTTGGAACTGTCCAAATGGTACACCTTTTAGAATGGTCCAAACATAGGATACTGAGAACATCAAGTGCTCTTCTGGATGCAGAGGTACAGGAAGTACCATTCAGGATGGAACAAGGTAGGTAGAGCCATTTTGTGAGACAAGCTGCTGGTTTTTTGCAGTACTAACATGTTCTTAGAATTAAGCAATCCAAACAGGAACAGAGAGAAAAACCAGGGTTGTGAAAGTACTCTGCATAATACTGTAATGGTGGATACTGGTCACTGTGCCTGTGCTGAAGCCCACAGAATGTACTCATTCCAACAAGAATGAGCCCTACTGTCAACCACGGACTCTGGATGATGATAATGTGTCAATACGGGTTCATCATGTGTCATCTGGGTGAGGTATGCTGATAATGGGAGAAGGAATGAATGTGTGGGGACAGGAAGCAAAAGAGGTATTTTCTTTACCTTGTCCTCAAGTTTGCCATGAACCTACTTCTGCTTCTTCTTTTTTTTAAATAAAAAGATGGTTTTTTTGGAGATCTATTATATATACAGTATTATGCAGAAGAAGGCACCAGATGTCATTATAGATGGTTGTGAGTCACAATGTGCTTGCTGGGAATTGAACTCAGGACCTCTGGAAGAACAGCAAACGCTCTTAACCTCTGAGCCATCTCTCCAGGCCCAGCACTTTGCTTTTTTAAGGTAGTCTTATGTCACTAATGATCACTGATGTATCCGATAGGGTGTTTAGAAGAAGCTGAAAGGACCAACTAAGAAAGCCAGAGATGAAAGAGATCACCAGTCCCCCCAGGAAAAGGTCATAACACAACCTGAGATGGCAGAGTACCTGGGGCCAGAGTCAGGCTACATGCAGCTTCAATACATCCGCTACAAGCACTGTGGAGTGATGAAACTTCATCAGACCACTTCAATCCCTGACACAACAGATCCACAGGACACAAGGGATAACTCACCCTGATTCCCTTTAGGCTGGCAGCCACTCAGGGTATTCTTTGATTCATTCTTTCCGACTGTAGCGGGAACATGCCCCCCCATTCATAATACCTAACAGGGGGCTGCAGGAAAACAGCAACCAACGGTAGGAATAAAAGGTAAGCGTTCCAATAATGGGCAAGATATCCATCCAATCTGCTCTGTTAAACACACTTTATGAAAACAAACACAGAAGTATGTGAATTTAAGAAGCTGGGAAGTTTGGGGAGCACTGGTGCCATTAGCTCAGTACTTAGAGTTGATGCAGCACAGCTGTGTCAGATTCTATTCACATCTCCACAGCAACAGCTTCCATCATTTCCCCTGAGATCCTGGGATTCTTCTCTTTTTCATGTGTTTAGTGTGATCTTTGTACTTGGGTAATGGAGGCAACAGAATCAAGAGTTGGGAGTCCAGCCTGGGCTACACTGTAAGAAGAGAAAGGGGAAGGAAAGGAGAGAGAGAGAGGAAGTGAGAGAAGGAGAGGAAAGGGAAGAGAAGGAAGGGAGGAGGAGAGAGGAAGGAAGAGAGAAAAGAGGAAGAGGGGAAAGAAGAGAAAGGGGAGGCAAAGAGAAAGTAAATAGAATGGGAGAAGAGAATATGTACAAAGTTGTTTTTTATTATAAAGTAGTTCATGAAGCAAAGACCTAAAAAGTGCATAAACTAGATTAATGCTCTCTACTTAAAAACTTTTCAGCATATTGGGGGGAAAATAAGTGTATCAGATCTCTTGTTGCCACTGATCTTTTCATACTTAAAAAAACGGAAGGGAGAAAACAGCTTCTCTTCTTTCTTTCTCTTCCCTTTCCTCCCTCTCTCTCACCTCCTCTCCTTCTCTCCTTCTTTTTCCTCTATCCTTTCCTTCCCCTCTCTCTTCTTCATGTGTAGCCCAGGCTGGAATCCCAACTTTTAATTCTGTTGCCTCAATCACCCAGTGACTAACAGCTTATAAGCCTTTGAAATCTGACATGTCCTTAAGCAAACTCACCACATTTGAAAAGAATAGTAAATACACTTTAACTAACACTCCAATTTCTTTGGCTAGAAATTAAAATCCCAGTCATAAGAAATGTCAAGAAAGAACTCCCTCGCTTTGTTTCTGTACTTTGTAGGCTATAGATCACTTATGCAGCTTACTTTACAAGAAGTAATTTTACAAGAATTTCTAACCATTCTCCCATCAGCTTTCTACTAGGTGCAACAGAAGGAACAGTCCCGATTTAGACGTCACAGACTTAGAAACTACTGCACACACCTATTTGAGGTGTTTCGATTTACATTAGCATTCTTCATTCAGAAAAAAAAAATCCTCGTGTTCCTATTCTCAATAATAACGAAGGTGATTTTGGTAAAGAAGGCAATTAAATTTCCAATGCCTTGCCTAACTTTGGAGTACATACTCCAAAACACAGAGGAAGCGGGGCACAACTGGCTGAAACCAACACCGCATGCTGGTGGGGTGACTAAGTCTTCTAAAACACAGGCCAAGCATTAAAGCAATATATTCCTGACAAAAACACTAATTTTCTCTCTTAGCTTCTGGGCATGGAAGTTATAGTTTAAGAAATTAATAATAACTTTAAAATCTGAGATCATATTACAGGAAAGGGGTGACAAACAGTCTTGGGAAGTCATGTGTTCATTCTGGTAAAAAGTTTCCTAAACTGAAATTAGACAAAATAAAACAGAAAAAAAGAAGATTCATGTCACATTTCTGACTATATGAATAGTACTAACGTTTGATTAAAAACAGATAATGTTTCAATTACCTATCCCACATCCCACTCTTTGCTGCATCCCTGGTTTCATGGTTTAAAAAAATAAATTATCATTTCACAAAGGTTTAAAGCTCTTTCAAATTAGTAACTGAAACATCTGTCAAGTGAAAAAGAACACATAGTTACTTACAGAATGATAGTTGTGTGTGTGTGTGTGTGTGTGTGTGTGTGTTTTAAAAGAATATATCTTGAGGATGGGTGGTGGTGGCCCACGCCTAAAATCCCTACACTCAGGAGGTAGAATCAGACAGATCTCTGTGAGTTCGAGGCCAGCCTGGTCTACAGAGCAAGTTCCAGGACTCCAAAGCTACACAGAGAACCCCTGTCTCAAATATATATATATATGAACACACACACATATATGTTCTAATTTCTAAAGCATGAGTTAGTAGACATAAAATTTTAATTCACAACAATTAATTAATGGAGAAGATAGGCATTTGGCAAGGGAGACATTTTTCTCTTCATATTATCTGCGTGATATTGTTTGAAAAAGAAAAATTGTTCAAGGCGCACTCTGGGAGACTCCATCGGGAATGAGTTCAGAGGCTCCCTCCAGTAGAGGGCATGGCAGATCAAGATGGAAACCCATGCTTTGTTTATAAGCCAATCTCACACTGTGGCTTTGCCTGGCGACTTTTACAACCCACACTGCATTGTTGCTTCCGCCACCACAGAAAGGAAACTATGCGTCATCTTAATATTTAGCAATGCTATTTACCTAAAGCCAACTGTAACAACAACAAACACTAAAGGGAAGTCACCCCGCCACATAGGTTTTACTTTAAATATGGAAGCCGATCTTTAAAAAGACTTTACCATGGGGATTTATTTTCGGTGGAGACAGAATCCAGAGCCCCCCTAGGTGCTGAGCGAGCACTATGCCACTACACTCCCTCCCAGTCCAATGTGGGAAGGTCTTAAGAAAAAAGATTCTGTCTGCAGTAGGGACTACCTAAACTCTCAAAATTATGTGCGGTTGTAAACTTAAACAAATTTATCAAGCAGCCACAGTTTCCAGGGAGAAAAATAGTTTTATGTCTTAATATCTGAATTGTCAGTCTGAAAAAGCTTGTGAAAAAAAATGCTTGTATTAAATACAAAAATCGCTTAGGATAGTCTGTCTTTCAACCAGTCATTTGATATTCACTTTTGTTAATGTACAAAAAAAGGACAGGGTTTTCAAGCTTCAAGACCTGGACGAGGTTAAATATGAACTATTTTGTTTATTTTCCTTATTTATTTAGTATCCAGACAGCAATTTATTAAGTACCATAAGCTTGACATTACACATCTGCATTGTCTTAATAGTTAATAAAATTTACACATTTAGAACCCAGTTAACTCTCAGTTAGTCCTCATGGTTTTTCTATCCTGAAAAGCTGGCTTTGAATTGCCCTGCTTAGATATGCAAATTAACGCATTTCATTGACGCTACAAAAGGTCTTAAATATAAGATTTGTATGATATTCTGTAAGACTGGCCATAAAACAAACAAACAAACAACGAGTCACACTGCTGCTATTAGATGTGAGAAACTAGGGTTCCAGCAGGGGAAAGTGACTGTCCCAACAGATACTTGGCAACTGCTGGTTAGACACTGGCTCTGATTACACCTGCTGACAGACACAAGAGTCCCACATCAGTGTTCATGATTTTAACACCAGGGTTGTAAGTGAAAAATATATCCATGTTTTGTATTGCTGAGAAAAATCCAATGTCTGCACATTACACGTATTTTAAACAGCAACACTATTTCAATTATACATCTTATTAAATAAGTATTAAATCATCAGAAATTATATTAGATGTAGAAACAGGGTAGCTCTTTGGGGCTTATTAAAATTCCAATTCACAGATTTACAAACATGCTTTCAAGCATTTGTTACTAAAATCAAAATGATATTCCTTCTGTAATAAAGGCTATACCTATTTTCTTCATTAGCGACTGCAGACTTTGTTCTCCAACTCAAACGTGGAACTTGACTACCCAAAGCTGTGTGCTGCCTGGTTCCAGTTTGAGGAATGTGTCTCCATTTTTCTTTCAGAAAGTCTAGTGTGAAGCAGAAAAACTGGAACCCAAGCCATATTTTGCTGTTTATCTGTCTGCCCCGACTTTATGGGAAAACCACTTAGGTATTCCGCTGCATCCTCTGGTTACATAGGAAGCTGAAACCGTTTGTAGCTGAAGTCATGTTTTTGTTATTACAAATCAGGACCTTCAAAAAAAAAAAACCTGCGCGAGTAAAGATTGTAAAGATTGGTTTCTGTGGAATTCACAAATGAAGCTTGTTCAGGCAAACTGTTTGCACCTCCCCACTCTCATTTCCAGCTCTAGCCCCACACTCCCACCCCTTAATTTAAGCAGATGAACATCTTTTAAACTCTAAGCCTGCTTAACTAGGAATGACTCATGAGGAAATCCTGATTCCTTGCAGTCTGAAACTACAAATGATCCGGGTACATCAGAACTTCAAGATCTTGGGTTTCTCTTTGTTTCTCACTATCACTCAGATCTGGGCTGTGCCCGGCAGGAGATGCCCTTCAGATCTCCTGGGGAATGACCCTGCAACGTCACAGCTTGCTGCAGTCATGCATTGAAGGATCAAAAATGCAGCACCATTTAAAACACCGGTTTATAGGCACTTTCTCCTTCTTCCTCCCTGAGCAGCGTGCATTCCCTTAAGGAATTCCAAGACGCCTAGCAGGGAGTCACAGCACTTAGCTCCGCAACCCCTGTTTCAGGTTTCTCTTGTTGTTTATGCCCTTCCCGAAAATAGGTCGAGAGGCTGAGTGGGGCCGGCA
>LOEQ01003274.1:41129-61752 GCA_001685075.1 Bramus lutescens | reverse complement strand
GATGGATGCATAGATGGATGCATAGATGGATGCATAGATGGATGCATAGATGGATGCATGCATGCATAGATGGATGGATGCATGCATGCATAGATGGATGCATAGATGGATGGATGGATGCATAGATGGATGCATAGATGGATAGATGGATGGACGTTAGAAGAACCTGTATGGAAATTATTGAGACTAAAAATTATCTACCAATGCACAGAAAGATAAAGACAAATTTTACTGGGGATTTTTTGGTTGTAGTTATTGTTTTGCTTGTTTAAAAAAGAGATCAGATTATGGTCCCCAGGCTGGTCCTAACTCCTAGGCTCAGATGATTCCCCTATCTCAACTTCAGAAGTAAAGGGGACTACAGGCACATTCCTCTGTGCCCAGGTTTGTGAAAGAACAAGACTTGAAAAGCCCACTGGCTCAAATGGCTATAAATATTTTCAGAACTTTTTCTTTGGACAATCAATCAATAAATATTTTTAACTAGCCATGTTCTCTGTGCATTTGACCTTTGGTAGAAAGAAAAGCCAGTAACAAAAATAAATAATAAATAAATCAAAAGTTTGGACTTGCCGAGCCTCTGAAAGCCTGAGCTCTATGGAGATGGTATTTTCCATGTCCTCATGTGTGGAACAAACTGAAACAGATTTGAGATTAGCGACCACATGCCTTCACAAATAAGTATAAATTACTGTTCCAGTTCCCACAGTTCAAACACTTGGACCCACTGTCCATTTGTTTTGGTAGTTTTTCATTGTGTATTTTAATACCAAGGATGTTTCAAAATATAGTCATTTCCCACAGTCACACTGAAACAAAGAGAACGTTGTTTTTACGTGTCATGTGAGCATAGTGAGGCAACTAGTGACTTTCAATGAAATCATCCAAAATTTGATAGGGAAGACTTTTGGGGTGTGTCTGATCATAGTATAGGATGATTTGGGGCTGGAGAGTGAGAGGAGGCAAAGGTGGTGAACTTACATTAGGAGGGGGTCACATACAAAAACACTATGCAATAGAAGAGAGGGTGCCCGAACTGGCCTTGCCCTGTAGTCAGATTGATGAATATCTTAAATACCACTATAGAACCTTCATCTAACAACTAATGGAAACAGAGGCAGAGACCCGCAGGGGAGCATTGGGCTGAGCTCCCAAAATCCAGTTGAAGAGTGGGAGGAATGAAAATATGAGCAAAGAGGTCAAGACCATGACAGGGACACCCACTGAAACAGTTTACCTGAGCTAATGGGAGCTCACCAACTCCAGNCAAAATCCAGTTGAAGAGTGGGAGGAATGAAAATATGAGCAAAGAGGTCAAGACCATGACAGGGACACCCACTGAAACAGTTTACCTGAGCTAATGGGAGCTCACCAACTCCAGCCAGACAGGGAAGAAACTAGCATTGGTCCAAACTAGACCTTCTGAATGTAGGTGACAGTCACATGACTAGGGCAGACTGCGGAGCCACTGGCAGTGGCACCAGGATTTATCCTCACTGTTTGTACTGACCTTTTGGGAACACATTCTCTTTGGATGGATATCTTGCTCAGCCTAGATATAATAGGGAGGGTCTTGGACCTTCCCCAAAGCAATGTGTCTTCCCTTCTCTGAGGAATGAGGCGGGCAAGGTGGGGGGAATGGGAGGAGGGGAGAGAGAGGGTGGGAACTGGAATTGGTATATTGGTATGTAAAATAAAATATATATAGTTTGTTTCCTTTTAAAAAATAAAACAAAATAAATTATTAAAAATAGAAAACAAAAACACTGTGAATATCATCAATGTGGAGATGAGGCACCCGCCCTGTACCAAGCACCATTTTTCTAAATTATCCCAAAATCGCAAGTGAATTGTAGAGCGCATCTCCAGTATGGCAAGGTAGACTTTGGCAGGTCTGGCACAGATGCCGTTTGACGGAGGCTGTCCCTTTGGTCAATGGCAGCCAGCTGGGTTTTCTGTGATTGTTGATAATTCTTGGCTAAGGAGCAGTTTGGAGTTAATCAATGAGATAACCTAGAAAGTTCTTCTGTGACTTGCAGGACAAAAGAGGAAGTCTAAGGCCACAACAGGAAACAGAGGCCTGGCATTAGCCATCCTGAACCATAACCCATTACTGCCAGAAGCCAATGTTAAGGGTAGGGTGCAGTATGGGAGTAGAAATGTAGTACAGTAGGGGGAGGGCCTCCAGTACTAACAGCTAAGACTTCATCATGAGAACATTAGAGATTGAACTCAGCTAACATGCATGGAAATAACCAGACAGAAATACGAAGCTTGAAAGTATGGAAGCTGGGGAGTCAGTTAACAGATTCGAGTATTAGGTCGGATATGAAATGCCATTTGTCTACACCAGTACAAAAACAAATTCCATTTATCTTGTAGTAAGTTATACATGTATCTATTATGGTCAAAGCACCTTAGTCACAAGGCAGCTGATGAAAAGACGTACTCCCTTTTCTCCAAGTGGCACCTATTAAGTAACTGATGAAATAAACATAAAAATCCAAATAGAAGAGGGGAAGAAAAAAGAGAAAGGACGGAAGGAACGAAGGAAAACAGAAATAAACAAAGAAAAAGAAAGATGGGGGACATTTTTGTTTAAATAGCATGAAGGATTTTATAAATACAGAGAGGATAATATTCAGGAAGGAAAAATTATCTAAACGGGGAATGGCAGGATTAGATCTTTATTGTATGGCAATTTGGAAGGCAGGTCTTTTAAAGTGATACATATTGGGAATTTGCTGTTGATTTTAGTTTTGGCAAATATTTTTGAAGGGTTTTTGGATACAGAAAATGAAGAAGAGTAGAAGACATGACCCTCAGTTGTGAGAAACGGATCAAAAGCACAATTCAAACACTGCTTTTCATTTAGTTTTTTTTAATTTTAATTTTTATACATTTTAATTAAAATAGAACTATAACACTTCTACCCTTCACTTTCACCTCTCCCTGTGCTCCCAGGTACCTTGCCTCCAACTCTTCCCATGCACCCCACCCTAACTCCTAAATTGATAGCCTCTTTTTCTTCGGTTATTATTATTGTTACACACATTTATATGTGTGAAGAAACCTATAGATACAGTCTGATGACTCTATTTTTGTTGCTTATGTATATATGGTTTCAGGGCTGACCACTTTGTATTAAATACGTGGTGGGGGGGGCGTCCCTGGGAGGCTAATTCTCCCTCTTACAGCAGGCATCAGCTGTCTGTAGTTCCTTGACTAGGGATGTGACCTGTGAAATGTTTCTCCTTTCATGCATTTTGATATATCCATTGTCCCAGTGTGTTCATGCAGCCATTTCTAGAGGAAACTATTGAACTTAAGGCTTTCTGGTATTCTGGCTCTTACAATCTTTCTGACCCCTCTTCTGCGATGTTCCTTGAGCCATAGATGCAGAACTGGGATGTAGATGGACCCACTGGGGCTGGGCTCCTCGCGATCCATTGATTTCTGCATGTGTCCAGTTGCAGCTTTCTGTGGTGGTCTTCATTTGCTCTTATGGTGAAAGGTGCTAGCTACTATCCATGGGTGTAAGAATAAACAGGACTCTCCCACGGCATCTGTATCAGCTCCTGCCCTCAGGTTCCTGGCCTGTTTTGAGTTCTGTCCTGACTTCCTTCAGTGATGGACTATGATGTGGAAGTGTAAGCCAAATAAACTTGCTTTTGGGGTAGTGGTGTTTTGTTTTTGTCACAGCAATAGGAACCTTAACTAAGACTTAAAAAAAGAAATATAAGATGTCTTCTTCTTCTCCTTCTTCCTTTCTGAGACAGGGTTTCTCTGTGTAACAGCCCTGACAGTCCTGGAACTCGCTTTGTAGAATGGCTGGCCTCCAACTCACAGAGATCGCCTTCCTCTCCTGGAATTAAAGGTATATACCACCACAGCCCAGCGAAAAATGTATTCTTATCAAGCTTTCAGAGGTACAGTGTTTGATTTGATGATTTCATTGTTTATATTCCTCATAGCAAAGCATGACATCATGACAGAAGAACAAGATGAAAGGGAGCTTTTCACACCATGACAGTCAGCAGATGAGACAAGAAGAGATCAGTTAAGAAAGTAAGAGCTTATCATGGCCAAAAATAAATAAATGAATAAATAAATAAATAAGAAATTCAAGACTGAGATTAACAATCACATTACTTTGAAGGTAGCAGAGCAGGACAATTTGTGGAGTAATTTAAGACTAAGGGGGCTGCACTACTTAATAAAGTAATGGAAGCTCATTGTGAATGACAGGGATTTGTCAGGTAGATTAGATTCGGATTTGATGATAAACAATCAGCGAAACAGGTACACCTACCTAATGGATATAGAGAAGACATAATTAATTTGTTCCAACAGCAGGCAGGTGGCTTGGTTAGGGTTTCTAGTGTTGTGAAAAAACACCATGACCACAGAAACTCTTAAAAAGGAAAATATCTAATGGGGTGGCCTATAGTTCAGAGGTTCATTCCATTATCATTATAGCAGGATGCATGGAGGCATGCAGGAAGACATGGTGCTGGAGAAGGAGCTGGGAGTTCTTACATCCTGATCCACAGGAAGTGAACTGACTCACTGGGTGTGACTTGAGCACATAGGAGACCTCAAAACCCACCCACACAGTGACATATTTCCCCCAACAAGGCCACACCTAATCCAACAAAACCACACCTCCAAACAGTATCACTCCCTATAAAGTTGTGGAATCAATACATCCAAATTACCACAGCAGGAGATATCTACTTAAAAGAGAACTTGCTACTTTACTCCAGAATCTTTTATAGACAAAGAATGTGAAAGCTAGTTTGATTCCATCATATCGGGACTACTATAGCTTGTTTTGTCTATTCTTTTCTCCCCGTCCCCTTCCTCATTCCTTTATAGTACATAAAGTACCTGGTGTATGTGCATCAACAAAAAATTTACAAATTCATTGATTCAGTTAGGACTTGTCATGATCTGGTCACCTCTCAGGATCCCATCCGTTATGTAGATCTAAGTCCAACTCCAGCAAATGAGCCTTGGAGGGACATCTTATGTCCAAACATATCTCTTAGCATAACCATGTGCTTACTCCACATTTTCAGTCTTACCTAATGCTCAATAAGCCCAGATCCTCCACCATGCTTCCAATCAGTTCCTCAGAATACTGCTTTTTATATTTTTTATTGAACTATAAGTTTTTCTCCACTCCCTTCCCTGCCTTTCCCCTCCCCTTGGTCCCTATGCTCCCAATTTACTCAGGAGATCTTGGTTTTTTTTTTTCTACTTCCCATGTAGATTAGATCCATGTATGTCTCTCTTAAGCTTCTCTTTGTTGTCTAGATTCTCTGGGATTGTGAACTGTAGCCTTTTTTTTGCTTTATGTCTAAAAACCACTTATTTATGCAATGAAGTACTACTACACAGCAGAAAAAATGACATCTTGAAATCTGTGGGCAAATGGATGAATCTAGAAAACATCATATTGAATGATGTAATCCAGACCCAGAAAGACAAATATCATATGTACTCACTCATAAGCGGCTTTTAGACAGAATACTGCTTGAATACTGGCTTACTGTATTGATCTCCCTTTGGCACAGACCCTCATGGACTGTGGCTCTCATAAAAATGGACAGCAATCATAGGAACATAAATGTCAAGACTTAAAGTCCTACTTCTTTCTATTGTTTTCAATTTGTTTCTGGTTCCAGAGATTCATAATTGCTATAATGTTTCATTAAAGTACACTAAAGTTATCAACATTTTAAGGGTAATTAATAATGTAACTATTTTAGAAATAATCTTGATCATGACTCATCTGAAGGAAGTCATGTTTTGTTTAAAAAAATTGTGGATATCACACAGTATCAAATAATGCTAAGCCACTTTTTGGACTGATGCATTTGTCTTTATGTCACTCCCTGGACAGTTAGCTCATGACTCGGTATCTGGAGTTCCAGGATGCATCTATTTTGATCCTGACTGAATGGACTATTGTCTTCATCCAGTCAAGCATGGCTGGGAAGTGTTAGATATGTCAACTGCATGTTTAGGTTCATTGTGAAAAAAAAAAAAACAAAAAAAACCTTCAAATATTTCAGAGGAGTGGTGCACCAGTAAAGTGTGACTGATCCAGTTTTTCCCCCTCCGACTAGAATCTGGCGAAATGAGGGAAGTAGCTGTTTTGTCCCTTTTAATTGGATTCTTGAATGCTCACATGAATCTTCCATCAAATATGTGCTTCCCAGCATTGTCTCTCAATCTGTAGCTTGCTTTCTCATCTAGACAATGGCTTTTAGTCTTGATGAACTCCAAAACTACCTATTTTTGATTTTATGAATTTTACTTTTCATGTCAAGCCTGTGAACTCCCTGTCTAGACCTGGGTCCCAAGGATTTTCTCAAATTTTTATATCACAGTTTTAGTTAAAAGTAAATGCCTTACACTTAATAAGACGAGCCATTTGAATCCATTTTTATCTGAAGTTTTAAATCATTTTTCTCTTTGTTCTTGTTATGATTGCTATTTTACCTGTAGGTGTTTAGTTGTCCAGACAATGTTTCTGTTCAACGTCTCCCCTTTCCTTTTATCCTCTCCCAGAAGCAAGACAGCACTACAGAAGGGCAGCCTCTAGTGAAGCGAGAACACGGTTTAAGGAGGAAACATAGTTACAACTGGATGTTGAAAAAGAAATGGAAACCAAGACCACCAAGCTGCAAGAGATGGAATAGCCAGAAAGATGTTCAAGGAGCATGAAAAAAACAAGATGCAAGATATACTGCTGTTTTTCTGTGGCAACAATTGCAAAGTCTTATGACTTTGGGGCAAGGCCTTGGCTTTGGACTGTTGAATTTAGACTCTGGACTAAAACAGAAAAGTGAACAAAACAGGCACTTAAAAAAATCAATCAGATGACTACTACCTTTAAACAGATGGAGAAGGTTTACACCAGGTTGAGTGAGGCCATGAGTCTGATGATTGCCACAACTAACATGACTTAATTAGCTTTCTATTGCTGTGATAAAATACCATGACCAAAAGCAACCTGGGGAGGAAAGGGTTTAATTCATCCTTCAACTTGTAGTCCACCATCCAGACAAATCAGGGTGGGGAACTGGAGTCAGGGACAGACGCCATGAAGAAACTTTGTTCGCTGGCTTGCTCCTCCTGGCTTGCACTACCTGCTTTCTTGTAGCACCCAGGACCACCACCCCAGGGGTGCACTACCCACAGTGAGCTGAGACATCACATCAATCATCAACCAAGGAAATGCCCACAGGGTGAGGACATCTCAGTTGAGTCTCTCTTCCATGGTTCTAGATTGGATCAGGTTGACATAAAACTATCCAATACATAAGTCTTCAAAGGCATCAGTGGAGGAAGATTGACAGTCGACAGCTGGAGATGAGGGTGCTCACCAGGCAGTGGAAACAGTCAGGATCAAAGTTTTAGAAACATGAAGGAGAACAGTTATAGAGCAAGAGGGATGGGAAAGGATCCTCACTACCGACAACCCAGGGGAAAGTGTAAATTTCAAGAAGAAACTCTTTCAAGGAGAAACAAAAGGCCCTTAGGAGAAACCATAATCTCATCCTTCTGATGAGCAGGACCAGAGGCTGCTTCTCTACAGGAGTGTCAGCTATTCCAGGAATACAGCAATGTGAGTTCTACCAAGGAACCTTCAGTAATGCCTGTATTACAAGATGATTGCCCATCATTCCAGTATCAGGCCTGGGGATGTGCAGCCCCTAATCACAGCAGCTGATGAAGCAGTATCCACCAGCCCATTCTAAGACTTGAGTTCAAGACCTGACCCAAAGAATTTGTAGAGGATCCCTCCCTACTTATGTTAGATGTCAGGATTCCTCTAAGACTCCATCCTCAAAACCAAAGTGAAGCCAAAGCAGGTAGAGATGTTTTAAATGAAGATGGGGTGCTCTGCAAGTTTTTTCTCATTCTCTCTACTGATTGTATAAAATCGCTCTGCTAATGCTTCTTCTTTTAAATTACAAGGAAGGGAGGGAGGGAGGGAGGGAGGGAGGGAGGAGAAAGAGAATGGAAGGAGGGAGGGAGGGAGGAAGGAAGGAAGGAGAGAGAGAAGGGAAGGAAGGAAGGGAAGGAGGGAGGGAGGGAAGGAGGAAGGAAGGAAGGAAGGAAGGAAGGNGGAGGGAGGGAGGGAGGGAGGAAGGAAGGAAGAAAGGAAGGAAGGAAGGAAGGAGAGAGAGAAGGGAAGGAAGGAAGATTAGTTTTTTCGCCTTCTACAGACATATCTGTAACTACAGAAAACAGTCTTTGAATTCAGGAACCACCAAGAAGGATACAGACACACGCACACACACGCACACACCCACACACACACACAGAATCATCTTCAAGCAGCTGAAGAAATACACATTGGATGAAACTTTGTAAGCAAATCACAGGAAGAGAAATGAGTATAGCACCTAGGGACTGTTGTAAGAATCACAATAGACCTCAGATTAGAAGTTACACAAATAGAAAGAAAGCATAATAAAATAGTTAATGTGCTGAAAGAATTAGAAAAGCATTCACATAGCCATCTATATCCATAAAAATTATTCTTCCTACATAGCAACAAATAAAGACTATCAGACAAGTAAAACACGAAAGGAATTTATGTCTAAACCATCATAGTGTGCATGAGATGTTATAGGTCAAAAGCTCAGCTCTCAGAAATGATCACAGAAGAAGAACCAATGAATATAAAATAAAATTGTTTATTGTTATTATTCTTAACTGATTTGAAATATAAGAGCTTCTTTGCAATAATCATAGCAACCATAGTGGATTGGTGATAGCCCATGGAGAAATGCAAGGAATGCCACTGTTGCCCTGGGGACAGAAGTGAGATGCTAGGGATTCCCTAACTTACACCTGCTCTATGTAAAGTGGGGTGCTGTTGTTTGATGACAAATTTAGAGGTGTTTGTAAATGCTTGTTGGAAACTCCAGGGTGAAGTTGTATATTTACAGAAGAGAATAACCAAGCATAGATGAGATGAAACAGGATCCTCTAGCACTGGTTTAAACCCACAGAAAATGGAAAGAGAGAAATAAAGTACCAAGTGCGGATCACGATGAGGAAACAGTCATGAATGTGGAATGTGGCATAAAAATACAACTCTCACCTCCAAGGGGATGAGAGAGTTTATCTTGGAGCCCAAGATGAGTGAGCATGAGCAGGAACACAGATTTAAGTCACCCCAAACTTCATGTTCCTTTTTGTAATCTGTTTACTTAAGTTTCTATAGTAACAGAATAAAGAAAGTCATAAATCAGTCAAGGACTTTTCACATACATTGGTGGGAACATGAGAGGCGCCGGTTAGAACAAAGCAGAGAAATCCCTTTTCTAGGCCTCACATGCTCCCTTAGCACGTTTGCTTGTGTGAGCTATTAATGGGCTAAGTTGATATGTTTCCAAAGGTTTCATCTGGCAGTCAAAAGAATTTTATATCAGATACAGAGGCAGGAAGGTAATGACTAATAAGGGACTAAATGATACTCCCAGACAAAGTGTAATTAAGCTCTGGACCGGCAGCATTTCAACCTCCCCACAAACGCTGACGTCCTAATCAGTTAATTAGTCTCCTAGAAGGTTAAGTTGAAGGTGCAATTCCTTTCTGCAGGAGCTTTGGTTCAACAGGAAAAATACACCTTAATTATAAAGAAGTCTATCATCAATAATCACAAATTCAATTCTGAGAAATAATGAAAACTGAAGTTGAAAAAAGTAGGGAAAAAGAAGTAGCAAAAATTAGAGGAGGAATCAATGTAGCAGAAAAGTGACTGAGCAGCATCAACAAAACAAAACTCTTGTCCTTAGGTCAGCGAACTGGATGAGCACATAGGTTAACTACTCGGAGGAGAAAGGGGACACATTGCCAAGTTCTGTATGTGACAGCTAGCATCACCACAGGACCGACAGATATTAAAATGATAGGAACTCTGAGATTCAACCACATGCATGAAATCAACTGTTTCTTAAAATTGACAAGCTGCTGAAGCCCCCTCAAGAAGAAATAGATAATCTGAAGTCTTGCATCCATTAAATATTGATTTCATATGTAAAATCACTTCATAAACTACAGGTCTGAACAGTCCTGTGGCATGTTGCATCAAACATCAAGGAAGAAATAATACCAAAGTTGCTTAAAGCCTTTCGGGCATTTCAATTTTAACTCTCAAATGCATATAACATCAGTGACACCTCGCTCTGAAAAAATCACTGGAGGAATTCATTGAAAAGAAGAAAGACTTGTTTTTGTGCAGTTTCTGGGATTTTAGTCTATCACCCTTGGTGCCATTGCTTCAAGGTCTGTGATGAGTCAAAATGCCATGGTAGCTGCATCAGGGTCTGTAATGAATCAGGAGTCATGGTAAAAGGGCATTACAGAGCAAAGCAGCTCCTCTCCCAGGAGCCAGGAAAGAGAAAGTGACAGGAAGAGGCCACAGACAAGATGTGTCTGTCCAGGTCACATACCCAGTAACCCACTTCCTCCAACTAGGCTCCATCGCTCACATTTCCTTCACTTCCCATTAGGCTATTCAGACTTTGTATCTGTTAAAGGATTAACCCATTGACCAAGGTTAGGGTCCTTAAAACTCACTTCCCAAAAGTCCCATCTCTGAACACTGCTTGCAATGAGGTCAACCCTTTAATCCACTTCAGAGCAAACACAAGGGACACTAAGACCAGAACAAATGCTTTGTAAGAGGAAATGTGGAGGTTGGCTGTGGGGGCCCAAAAAGGCCAAAGGTCAGAGAGTTTGGGACTTGTTTTTAGTTCATTCTAGGTTATTGCGCTAACTGAAACAAAGGTCCCACCTAGTTGTAAAGCAGAGTTCTGCTCTCTCAAGGCTGTTGTCAACAGGTGTGGATAGTTGCCAGACCTGTGTTCCTGAAATAGGGAAAGAGTTGGTTCCTACCTAAAACAAAAGTCTAAGGAACCAAGTTCCAGTTCCCTTTATGGAAATAACTTGGGATTCCACCCAGGGAGTAGTTTGCCTACAGAGTGTCTGGTCTAGGGCATGAGTCAAGGGCCTGAGCAATGGATGAATGTACCCCTTACTTTCAATTTGTATATTAATGTTGTCCTTTTGTTCAACTCCTACCTTTTGAAATCAGGGGTACATTAAGCTGCTGAAAATTAAACATGAGTGAATTTTCAGTACTCACTAAAATTCCCTCCTAAATCCATCCTATATGTTTCTGCGTTTTATTATTTTCATTTGCGTCTCCGTATTCTTTACTATACTTCTAAATTCCCACACCTCCACTCGGGAGAAAGGTATTTTTGTTGAGGCTGGCTCACGACAGTAGGCACAGTGGGTACATGCCTGCAACCCAGCATACAGAAGGAGGAGGCAGCAGCACCATAGGTCTGAATGAATGACCCAAGCATGGTGGCTCCTACCTGTGATCCTAGTACTCAGTAGGATGGAGCAGGGGATTACTGTAAGAAGAGGGCTGATCTGACCCTACATGGAGAGTTCTAGACCAGCCTGGAATCAGCCTACAAGACACTGATGAAAGACAGCGGATGGAGAAAAGGTAGAAGAGAAGAAAGAAGGAAGGCAGTGGGTAGAAAGGGAAGGGGTGTGTGTGAGAGAGAGGAAGGCAGGAAGGAAGGGAGGGGACAGGAAGAGAGAGGAGGCAGGAGGGAGGAAGAGATCGTTCCTGCTGGGATCATGAGAAAGACAACAAGAGGCATGCTTGCCCAATCTGTGAATGCTCAAATGAGAAAAGCTAAATAAAGCTTACCCAACTATCTCCTAAATTTAAAGTGATTATCTGCCTATAGAATCTCAAGGAATATACAAGACAGGACAAAGGAGTCAGTAAGGGTTCAGGATACAACACGGATGAGTATTAGTCAGTTTTATTGAACTGTCTTAGCACCACACAATAATACACTATACCAACATATGGGTATAAGGTATATGGTATATTCTGTTGGTATATGGGCTATACCAACAGAAAACACAGATCCTGCAGGACATTGTTTTGAAGGTCTAAACACCAAAACTACTGCCGAGAAAATTAAACGGCTCAAAAGTGGATAAAGAATCTGTTCTTGTAGGAGGCACAGCCCAGAGTAAGCATTGGAGACCCTAGAATTGTGAAAGCATGCCGGCCTGCCTTCTTCGACGGAAGGAAGAGGATGCCTGGTCACCCAGACAGTGGCAGTGAAAGTAGCATAACAACCTGGTGAGCCTTTGCTGTTCTACTAGAAGGCAGCCTCCATCTGAATTTCCCCCCAAATCCCAAGAGTTGTTTAAACCCAATCTTGGCCTTTGTGTCTCCGGGAATAGAATTCATCATTATGAAAGACCTCCACCAACAGAATCCATCCTCACACTTATGACAAATCCTTCCTCCGGGCTCTAGCCCTGAGCTCTGTTTGCCAGTCAGCAGAACTTATTTTATGATAAAGGTCTCAGGGACTTTGCTACAGCAGGGAATTTCATAAGGGAATTTCTATGTAGCCTTCCTTTGGTATAAGAACTGTCACATGGAGACTTTTCTCCCATGTGTAAGAAAATTAAACACAGCATCAGTCTCTCTAGACTTTTGGATCCAGAGTGACTGACCAAGTCTGGTTGCTCCGAGTTTTCATTCTCACCTCTTTGCAGCTTGTCTCCTCACCTGCAGGGTCCCTCCAGCACATTCCTATTGACCAATGGATTCTAGACAGTTCTGCCTAATCCAGCTGAGGGTCACTGCAATCCTAATCAAAATGTCAGGTCTTTTGGAACATCATTAATCATAAATAATCTCCTCTCTCTTCTTCCCTCCCTCACTGTCTCCTTCCCTCTTTCCCCTTAGATTTATCATTTTCTTTGCTCTCTGCTTCTGCACCTAAAAGGAAAAGCTTTGAAGGCAGAAAGACCCAGCTGCCATGCAGCAGTTGCTGAGCAAGGTCAGGAATGATCTTGATGCCATCTGTGGACTTGGTGATAATGAGGTGTCGGTGCAGATCCATCCTCTGCAGGAAAAACTCTCACCCTCACAGAAAACATGGGCAATGGGAGGACAATGATGATGCCGTAGGGCTTGGGGCAAATGAGAAATCTCTATATTTTCTGTCAATTTTGCTCTAAATTAAAACTCCTCTAAAAACTTGGAGTCTTTAAAGACAAATAAAGAAAGCCCTAATTGCCTCAGTCATGTTCGGCTGATTGTTCCAAATCTCTGGTTCTTCTTTCATCACATCAGGGTAATGATGCTTACCTAAGCAGCGTGGACTACATGAGATAACAAAGCGTTTAGGGAAGTGTTTGCTTCATAAAAGCCACCCGCAAAATAATTAAAGGTACAGGCTGAGATCTGGAGATTTCAGGGAGCCACCCAGTTAAGCACCCTGTGAACTGGTACAAGGAAATCCTTTCTCCCACCCCCACCCCAAGTCCTTCAAGGATAAGAGGTGCAGTGTTGTTTCAAGATGACTCTGTGAAGCGCTGTGGCTACATACTCAGAACCCTGCTGACCAGGAGCTACCCCTGAACAAGCCACTGATGTGGTGGGGGAGGGGGGTGCTCTCCTTGTATCCTCTGAGACTCTGTCTGTCTTAGTCATCACCCAGTACAGCTTCCTCTGTTGGAGGGATATGCTTTAATCTCTAAGATATTTACTATATTTAAAGTTATAGTGGATTTCTTTTTCTGACGGATGTTTTTACTTTTGCTTTTCTTCTCTTCCCTTCAAAAGCATGTGTTACTCTTCTGAACATGAGGAGTACGTGGGAGGAAAACTAAATATATTTCTGAGATACCAACTGCCATGTTGATGCTGATAAAACAGCACCTGGCAGAGGATTGGAGGACAGGTCTTGGGAAAGGAAATATAATAAAGCACAATCAAACAAATGGTAATGATGAATGACCCTTTCCTTCCAGAACTCTGAGAAATCTCTCCTTCATTTGTATTTCCATTCCCAGAAGCATTGTGGTAAGAACTAGGGGCTAATCCAGCCACATTCTCAGAAATCTGTGTGTACATTTTTAGATAATTCCTTTAAAGGCTAGAAACAGCCAGATGGTGGTGGTGGTGGTGGCGTACACTTTTAATCCCAGCACTTGGGAGGTAGAGGCAGGTGAATCTCTGTGAGTTCAAGGCTAGCCTGGTCTACAGAGTGAGTTCCAGGACAGTCAGGGCTATTACACAGAGAAACCCTATCATGGGGGGGGGTAAGAAATATATGTATATTCTTTTTAAAAAAATAGTTTAAAGAACATTTTTAGCTGAGCATTGTGGCTCTTACCTGCACAGTGGTTGCTAGCATTTGGGAGGTTAAAGGCAAGAAATTGCTCTCAGTTTCAGGCTATCTTGGGCTACATACTTTCAGGCCAATCTGGGCTACACAGCAATTGAACAACAAATCAATATCTTACATATAAGATAGTTTCTTTTCGGATATTATCCAAACCTCATAGTTGTATCTATGAAGAAAAGTTTAACTGAAAGAGTTACTTTATATTTCATTGCTTTGGAATATAACAGACTTAACATTGCCTGGTTCTTAGCTTTTAGGGGTATCTTTGATTATTTTCCAATCTGTAAGAGCTATAAATCAAATATTTCATGTGCCAGGTGAATTAAATGAGGCAAAAGCATGAACTAGCTTGTTCTTTCGTTCCAGGACTTATTGTGTGTGCGTGGTTATAGTTCCACAAACTCATTTTCAGGTAAAAATATCCTATGTGGAAAATACAGCTAATCCCCATAGCCCACAGCACATTATAGCTTAGCAACGCACACACCACAAGCACCAGTTGTTTGCCCTCACGCTTCCATGGCTGACTGACTAGGAGTTGTGGCTGGATCTCTTCTCCAGGATAAGGAAGAAGTCAAAATTCAAATTCTGAATCCTGGCCTCTACTGAAGCTGATAGCCTTGCCCTCGTTGTAAAGTTGAACCCCAGAAGTCAGGAATCATCTTTAGTTAAGTGAAGAGTTCGATCAGGCCTGCTGGTCCCTAGGTTTCTGTTGAAGAAATCCCCCCCCCTCCGTGACTCTTTTGATGGAAAAAAAAATAAACCAATCTACAATTTTGTCCCCTCTTTTTTGAAACACATAGTTTTAGGATCTGCCAATGACTCTTCATATAACTTTGGTTTGGATCACCCTATCATGCCCCTTTAGCAGCAGATGTACAATATGGTGTCTATTTGTGTATCTTTTGAGAATATTTCAGTTCAGTATTCTTTCAGGCACAAGTTAGAAAACTAACTTGATCCTCGGTGGTCAAGGGACTTATCCTTAGAGTTGTGCCAGTGTGCCTACTCGAAGTTCAGATTCTTTTTTGCAGTTTCTTGTGTGATTAGAGGTCCAGTGTCAGAAGAGAGAACACACTCGACTTTTAGGTTTTGGGTATCAGAATGATTGAGCAAATGAACCCAAAAAAGGACTTAATATGAGCAGCTTAGGGCACATGCCAATCCTTTTGTTCAGCCGGGGCACAGTGCTGGGATTGTTAGTCTAAGTGGAGTGCCACAGCTGCAAGGGTAATGTTTTATTGTAAGAATGTCTGGACTGGGAAAGGAGGAAGTCCAGGGGGGGAAATCTGCCCATCTCCTTTTGATGAGATAGCCCTGGGGCTTCCCTAACAACTGCATGTGGACAATAGTGCAGGTTGCAGTCTTACCTACAGATAAAAGAGGTGAGAGAGAAAGTCTGCCTGGAAACTTGTTGGGGGTTACATTAGTGTTTTGTTGTGGTCTTCGTAGTTTGTTTCTGGGTCCTTCTAGTGGTTTCTATGCCATGGGTGGGTCTGAGGCTTCGTTCTCCAACTTTCTTTCAGGGCCTCTCAGATTTATTTTCTAGCCCCTTGTCTTAGTTAGGGTTTCTACCGCTGTGATGAAACACCATGATCAAATAGCAAGTTGGGAAGAAAGGATTTATTAAGCTTATGCTTCAGCATTGCTGTTCATCACTGAAAGACATCAAGACAAAAACTCAAACAGCAGGATCCCCAAAACAGGAGCTGATGCAGAGGCCACGGAGGGGAGCTGCTTACTGGCTTGCTCAACCTACCTTCTTAGAGAACAGAGGACCAGCAACCCAGGGATGGTATCACCCAGCATGGTGCCCTTCCCCATTGATCACTAAATGAGTAAATGCCTTACAGCTGGATCTCATGGAGGCATTTCCTCACCTAAGGCTCCTCCCTCTGATGACGCTATAACTGCATCAAGTTGGCACACAAAACACCTAGTATACCCCTGGGAGCCAAGTAAAATGAATTATCTAAGTGTCTTATTCATTTAAAAACACCTATTATAACTTAATATTCTATTCATCGATATTTTATAATAAGCTCTATTACTTTCCTATTTAAGTTTAAATAAAAGATTAATTTTAGATGTTGCTGCATCAAGGTGGGGTATAGTTCAGTAGCAGACCTGTTGCCTAGCATGCGCAAGGTCCTAAGTCTGAGCTCCAATGCCACAGAGTGTTAAAATGAAACTTGTAACACTCACAATTAAATGTTATCCCAAGAGAATATGCTTTGCTTATTTTGTTCTGGGTCATCCAGAATAAATACCAATAGGTGTAGGTAGAGCTGCTTTTCCACAGCAATAACTTGCTATCATGAAAAAAAATAGGTCATTATGGAGAGAAAGTCTTTCTTGACTTCTTAGCGCAGTTTATTTTAGAAGCAACTTTAAATCAGTCAGAGGGTAAAATGCCAAGTGGCACATGGGGAATCACCCGCTGCTTGCCAGAGGTGGAAACCATCCAAAGATGAGAGAAGGTGAACAGGGCAAAAACAGTTCAGTCTGTTTACAGGGTGGGTTTTTGCTTTGTTTTGTATCTTTTGAGAACCCAGAACACAGGTTGTTTTCGATAAAGTTGGATGATTTTCTGGAACTTATTTATTAATCTTTGAGCAGCATAATTGGAATTGTAGCCTGGGAGAAACAGAAAGCAGTAAAAAACTGAATTTCTATTGAAGATAGTTTCCTATACTTTCAATACATTCTCATAACATTTTGAACTTTGCCAAAGACTTTGATTTCCATTGTTTTATATTGGGGTTTATAGATTTTTTTTTAAGAAAAAGGAACTCCCATGCTTTTTCAAAAATGTTATTACCTGCTGCCCTAAATTCAAATATCCCGTTGAACTTTGAAGTTTAATTATGAAGATTTTAAAACCAAGAATTAAAACATGAAAGAATGGTTAATTACACAGATTATTTAAAAGCTTCCAACTTTTCCCACTGTTCTTGATAAGATATTCAAGCAATCCATCAGAAATCGATGACAATATTCCACTTACTCCACAATGAAACAAACTGATGGAGAAATTGTCATTAAAAACTGGACAAAGAGCAAAGTTAGGCAACAAATACATATTCTGAATACTGAATGAATTTTTACAAACAATGACTATTTCAGATGTTTTAACTCAGTCTGTTTTTTACTCTGTAAAAGATGCCTATAAAAAGAGGACCAAATTTGGAGCCAATCAAATGAGACATGAGTTCGCATCCAATTTCTACTCTCTACTAGTGGCATGACCCTGGGACTAACCCTCAAACTCCAAGATTCATAGTCCCTTTATCAATAAAATAGAAATGATAAGCTCTATTTTTATAATTGACGAATTTGAGATATGATATGGACATGGTAAGTAATAACTATAATTATTAGTAACATACAATGCAATACATTATTCTTTATGATATGAGGTAACACTTAAAATGAATCATTTTGTGAAATTTGTGTTCGTTTTAATAATAAAAGTAAAAAAGCAAGCACAGATTAGAATATGCCATGTGCTTTTGAAATCTTATATTTTATATTCTGATACTTTCATTTATGAATGCTAAACCTCAAAGTAGGTCATTTAATTTCTCTGCATTCACCAACAGGATGATACACTCTTTCTGGTGTTGCAGGGTTTGTGTTAGAGAACAGCTGCCTAGACAGCTGATATCACCTCCACCCAGTGACATTAGCTTCCTCCAAAGGATGATTATGACACTGTACTGTTCAATAATGAAACAAAGTAAAACATATGAATGCTGCTTTTGAATTTCTACCCCAAAACAGCTGAATTTATGGTCTCTCAGAAGCATCTCACTATGGAGAACATGACAACTTTTTCAGAAAGGAGCCCAGTGAGAGAGATGTTTAGTTCTGGGATAGTCTGCTTTACCTGCCAGCTTTTAGCCCTGTATGAACCTAATGAGACAAGCAGCTCTTCATTTCCTGTCTTTTCAAATATTTCCCTATACATGCATGAGTGCAAGTCTAGCTGGAGGATGCACACAGGTATTTTACAACGTGGAATTACATTACCTTGGGCCTTAGGCACAGATAACCCTTTGCTGGCATGTTGCTACCATCTTTCCAGAGAATTTGTATAAATTCAAATATGTAGGATACCAATTTTGGCTTTGGCAAGTGTCACGACTGTTTTGCTCTAGTTTAGTGACCAGGGCTGTGTCGACAGACTTCCATTTTTATGGCATTTGTCTTGTTCTGTAAAACCAACTCTCTAAGTAGTTCGATTTCAATTTTATGGTTTCCAAAAGTATCTCCAAATAACTAGGAACAGCAAATGATGTGGAGAGGGCGTGTGAATGGCCATCTTTTCCATTATTAGTATTGTAGCTGTTAGCGTTATTATTAAGTAGACCGCATTACATTTTCTTTAATTTGGCAGATGTGGTGATTCATTAAATTTTCCTAGAAAGATCTCAAGAATTTGGTTGTAATAACTGTTCTCTCTGTAAAAGTTAGGTTTTACATGCACCATAGTTCCATTATATTGTTAAAACTTTGACTTTTTCTTTTGTAACAAATCTTCAATACTTATGATTGATATTATTGTCTACTATGATGATTTAAAAGCATGCAGCCATTATCCTTAGATGAACTGGCTTTTATAATTCAAAAACAACTTCCACAGAATATTTTATTCATTACAATTCCTTCTCCTCAGCTGATTACTTTTTCAGACATTAATGTTGCTTTCTTCCTTGCTTAAGCTGCAAAACACTCTTTCATGGGAAGGCTCTTGACAGAACTCCATCAACACACTTACTGTTTCATAGAAAAAACATACTGATGATAAAACTATAGTTTAATTTTTTAACATGTCTATATAATGCTATGGGTCTCCTTCATTAAAGTTGTCATTAGACCAGTTATTGGTTCTCAAATCTGATTATTTTACAACGAGAAATAATTTAATAAAGTATAAAATATTGCATTGGTTCTGTTTTAGGGGCATTTATAACCAGAGGGCACATCTACTTATCCTTATAACAGGGTAACTGTGGTTGTCTAGGTGATTTCTAAATTCATTCCCTGGCACAAACAAGAAATTGAACTGGGGAAAAAGACAGAAGACCAATCCATGAGAAAAGGAAAGTAACAACTTTCTACATTTGGAATGGGAGAAAACTAAGACTTGAGTATTTGGGTATTTTATAGAGTCCTGGGTCATCTGCCTTCCTCTATTGGCCCAGTCTAGAGACCAGCCCCTGTACCTTTATGCTGTTTCTCCTGGAAGTCTCCCTTAACTTACTCTGCCTGCCTATATTCCTCTAACCCTGCTTCCTCCTACCATACTAAAAGACATAGTAAGAAATGTGTTAGAGAACCCTAACTTTGAAAATCAATCCAGAGAGGCATGGATGGACATGACATATACGAATCACTTTCAGTCATGTGTGCTATCCAGCATGGTGGAGACTGTGCCCTGTGGGGTTTAGCCTGCAGCAGAGCTCAGCTAGGATCCCCTTTTGCCGCTATAGACTCCCTTTACTTTGTTACAAAGTATCTTTCACTCCCAGTTCTTTCCGAGGGTTAGAATAGCCATCCCTAAAGAATCACCCATCCTTAAACAGTATCAGAATCAGAGACGTCTGCTTAGTTTATCTACCACGATGGTTAATTTAGACTCCTATCTTGGTTGAATTTAGAAATATCTAAAATGTGTCATGATGTATCCAGGAGGGTTTTTTTTTTCCCCAGAGTGGATTAGTTAAGGGAGCAAAGGCCTTCTCTGAATGAATGTCAGCTCCAATAGACAACTGTCCCAGTCAAGTAAAAAGCAAAAAAAGCCATCTGAACACCCGTCTTCTCCTGATCTGCCCAGGTCTTAGCAAGTCTCCCCCACTATGGCTTCCAGCCACCCTTCCACTGCCTTCTCCACCACAACTGATTCATACCCTGAAATAAGTACTTTAAAAATTATTTTTGAGATTTCATGCATGTATCAATGAATTTTTTATTGATTTTATTGAGCTATGCATTTTTCTCTGCTTCCCTTCCTGTCTCTCCCCTCCCCTTTAATCCTCTCCCATGGTCCCCATGCTGCCAATTTACTCCGGAGATCTTGTTTTTTTTTTTTTCTATTTCCTATGTAGATTAGATCCATGTGTGTCTCTCTTAGGGTCCTCATTGTTTTCTAGTTTCTCTCGGATTATGAGTTGTAGGCTGGTTTTCTTCACCAACCCCACATCAGATAGAGATCTGATCTCCAAAATATATAAAGAGCTCAAGAAATTGGCCATCAAAAGGACAAATAATCCAATAAAAAAAAAAAACGGGGTAAGACCTAAACAGAGAACTCTCAGCAGAGGAATCTAAAATGGCTGAAAGACACT